>JAHWXV010034155.1:0-15528 GCA_024586415.1 Phrixothrix hirtus
GAATATAACTATTTTTACGATAGAATGCACTAAGCACGAGATATTTGGCAAAAACCCAATTTTGACGCCATTTTATCAATATGGTACATCGTCAAGGTGGCAAAATGTAAATTTGAATAAAGGGCATTCAAAAGTAAAATTCTACCAAATTTAAAAGCTCCTTGATTCAATTCCTGCAAAAACTACCTGGCGCCTGGGTTGTGTTCGTAGATATTCTATTCCCCTGTGAAAAATATAATTTCACGCTTAGTAATAATATTCTATGTAGATATTATTTGAAAAATTTCTTGCTATATCTAACAGCTTAAAAAGTTGTTCGTTAGAGTTTACGTGTAATTTAAGTTTAACTTGACAATTTTGTTTTGAAACTGTTATTTTAATTTATAAATTATTCTTAACACAGTTTTCCATTTCAATAATTAATAGTAAGACAGAACCATAATCGTTTCAAGTAGCAACCTTATTTTTTTAAAGCATCTAGGTTATCCAATTCAAAGAGTAGACCTTGGTCTAGAAGTCACTTATAATTTCTACTAATATTTAATTCTTCTTTTTTAATAATATCAAAATATATACCATTCTAATAGCTGCAATTGTTTATTTGCAAATTAATTAAAGTAAGACATGTACTAAGCAATAAAAATTAACTTAATGTAATTTCATATTGAAAAAGAGCTTTATAATTTATTGTTGACCCAAATGAGTAAGATGCACATCAAAAAGAAATTAACTCGTTGAATTAATAAATGTTTCCCAAGGGCAATTGGCTCTCCTTTGTTCAATTTTATAAGTTCTGAGCATTTATGTTTTCGACAGATCAACATTTTACAAATGGGTTCCATAGAGCTACCTTAATGTATCCTCTAAAATTATTTTTAATAAAATAAACAATAATTATTGGTTGAATATTTAATAGGGCAATATAATTCTACCACAGGCAGAATAAATAGTACATTAATCCTTAAAGCAAACGGCCAACGTCTACGCCTTCTTAATTTAGATACCTATTAGGAAATATATAAATTTCAATTTTAGGAAAAAAGTATATATAGAAGCTTATAACACGACATTGCTAAGGGACATTAACATTAAAACAATATCACATACAAGTAATGATACCTGGGATATCAGCTTATATGTTTACTTAGCGCCAAACGCTCAAGGATCGCCTATTAAAGGTGGAGATATAAAAGCACACATACAGTTGGATACATCGGTAAAAATACTAGCTGCCAAAAATATTTCGTTGGAAAAAAATGAAAATGGCGATCACTTAATAATATTACAGGGAAGCATTAAAAAAGTAAATATATGCATTATTTTTATGAAATGGTAATTTCTCTTATTTTTAGTCTGACGTTCAATTGTGGTGGCCAAACGGATATGGAGCTCAAAATTTATATCGGGTTGAAGTATATTATAATTCTACATCGTCTGAAACTGACAGCAGATCCTTTGATATAGGTTTCCGTACAATTCAGCTAATGGAAGATCGAATTAGTACATAAATATTCATTAATTTTTCTATAACTTATCGTGTAATTTCAGAAAGTGGCAGGAAATTTTATTTCAAGGTAAATGATATACCTATATTTGCAAAAGGTTCTAATAGTATTCCAATTAACATTTTACCAGAACGTAGTCAAAATGAAACAACTATTAGATTTCTATTGCAATCGGCGAAAGACGTGCATATGAATATGATAAGGGTTTGGGGAGGGGGAAGTTACGAAGCTGACATTTTTTATGAATTAGCCGACAAAATGGGAATACTTATTTGGCAAGATTTTATGTTTGCTTGCAATATGTATCCATCAACAGAAGAATTTCTTAGGTAATTATGTATTTTGGAAATCTTCAATAAATATTATATATGAATTTTTGCAAACTATCTATTCGTTTATGCTTTAAAAATAGTCAAATTCCACCTTAAGTATATATTAGAAAATAATTTATTGCTAAAAATTCTATTTCTATCTACAGCAATGTTGTAAGTGAAGTAAGACATCAAGTAAGGCGGCTACAGCATCACGCTAGTATAGCTCTTTGGGCAGGAAATAATGAAAATGAAGCTGCACTTCGCCAAAACTGGTAAGTAGAAAATTTCATTTCCAATTAAACTATTAAATTACACTTTATCATTTATTGCATTACAGGTACGGCACAGGACATAATTTCGAATTATATAAGAGAGACTATAAAAGGTTATATGCAGAAGCAATACAAAAAGAACTGTACATAAGCGACGACTCTAGACATTACTTAGTATCTAGCCCAACAAACGGTATAGAATCAATTAAAGAAGATTACGTTGCCGAATTCCCTCAGAGTAATTTTTATGGAGATGGTAACTCAGTTTGCGATGTTTAATAGTTTATCAAATATTTGAATTTTAGTGCACTTTTATAATTATAACATGGATCCTTGGGAAGCCTCCGTTTATCCTATATGTCGATTTTCTTCTGAGTATGGATATCAAGGTGTACCAAGTATTAATACCTTACTAACAGTGACTAATAATACTGACGATTTACAAATTGGTAGCAAGTTTTTGGATCACCGGCAGCATCTTCCAGATGGCTTCCATAAAATGAGTTTATTACTGAATTACAGACTCAAATTACCTGACATTACTAACGAAAATTATTACAAAGCTTACATATATTACAGTCAGGTATGTAAACCGATTAATTACAGATCGCTTTTATTAACTATTTCCAACAGCTTCCTTCTGTTTTTGTTTCGTTAAAAGAACAATTAATAGAGAAATCTAATTACATAAAAAACTATCCCCGCTTCGTAAATAAAAACCGTAGTAAAAAGAAATCCATTATTTATGCATGAAATTGAAGGCTTTATTTAGCATAATTAGAATGATTCGATTTAGGTCAAATATGCACTGTTTTGTTCAATAACTTGTTTCCATTTTGCCTCTCTTAAAGAAACCCTCGGACCTATTGGCAAAAATTGGGACAGTCGATTTCCACAAGCTTCTCTTAAGGAGAATTTTTCACCAGCAAAATCATTCGCCCTAGACAGGAACAGGTGGATGTATAAGAACCTCCCGGAGCTTCTGATGAGTCACTATCGATTTGTTCAACCTGGAGTTGTCCTGATGGAACACAATTCCTCTCCTATTGGCCAAAGCTGCCCGCTTCTGGGCGATTGCTTCCTTCAGACGGTACAATTGTTGACAGTACATGCCCAAATTAAGAGTTAAGCCGCAGGGGAGCAGCTTATAGTAGATGATTCCCTGACAATCCCACCAAGCACACAGAAAAACCTTTCTGACCGTAAACCCTGGCTTAGCCACGGTTTTCGCCGGCACATCGCCATTCACCCACTTAGCGTTATCGCAAGTGACCCACTTTTCATCACCACTCAACATCCGCTTCAAAATGGGTCGATTTTGTTGCGAGTCAGCAGCAATTCGCAGATGGAAATTCGTTCCATGAGATTTGTTTGCGTTAACTCATGTGGCACCTATACATCGAGCTTCTTTTTGTATCCAGCCTTATTCAAGTGATTTCAAGCAGTTTTTGTGCAATGTTTAGCTCCTGGATAATCGAAACAGTGCTTGCATGGCGGTCGGGCTCGACGATTTCCATTATTTTATCGACATTTTCGACAATTGTCCTTCCAGAGCGTGGTGCACCTTTGACATCAAAATTACCGGACCATAAACACTATTCAAATTTTTAGCCGCCTGGTTTGCATTTTCGCCTATATCGAAGAAAAACTGTAAAATATGGCGTATTTTCTCTTTGCTGGTTTGCTGGTGTCCATATTTGACGCGCACTCAAAAAATACTGAGTCAAGCAATAATAAAACTGTCTCAGAAATTTTTTATTATCTTTCTAACGCCATCTAGCGTAATTTAATCACGCTTATACAGCGCGAGATACAGATTACTAAAGCCATCTATTGGAAATATGATGGATTTCCTTTTACTACACCTTTTATTATAAATTAAATAAAAATTCTTTTGATATTTATTTAGCAGAAAATGAGTAAAAGTTTGACACCTATTATTTTTAGAATGATAGCAACTAAATTTGCTTTCCATTTTCATTAATAGTTGTATTTCTTTCCAATAAACTTTTTGATACTATTTTATTTACGTTTATAAGACCAAGTATTGTTAATTTATGTTTTTTCCTTTATTTCATGATGTTCTATAATACCCATGGGTCTTGATAAATCACTCTTTAATGGGTACGTCTTTTATATAGCGTAGTTGCATACAAAATCACTACACTGGTCAATTTCTCACAGGCTAAACTGACAACAACGCATGTGACATATAATCACGAGTGTTTAACCACGGCCATCAAAGCTACAGTGGAGCGAGGCGTGGTTCGTCGATACTTGGGAGGCTAAACACTGTAAAATCACGACAAAATCGGTAAAAGGTGGGCGAAACTGTTCTCAAGTCAAAACTCAATCAGGCGATATTTGTGGAACACCCTGTATATCACGATGCTAGTAACCTACCTTAAAAACGTAGACAGACACTCTAATGGTACTGCAGATACGGGATCAAAAGCTGAAAGAGGAGATACACTAAACTAAAGGTGCTCACTATTTATGACGGTTCCTGTATATAAAAATCAAGAAAAATGCTGTCAGAAGCTTTAAATATTATTTACGTTGCTTGCAAGTAAGGTTTATGTTGGTGAAATAATAACCAAAATTTAGCAAAAGAACACCTTTATATAATTGAGTTAGCACTAAAAACACACATATAATCACAAATTCAACTATTATTTACGAAATTAAATAGGAATTAAATTCTAGGAACAAAAGAGGCATTGGCTAGCAGAATCTAGATTCGAAATTGTTTATTTACAAAATCCAGCTTGTTATTACAACTGGAAGTGATTGATTTGACAGTGACAAATAATAAGCGAACCTCAGATTTCGCTAGCGACAATTAACAGTATTCAAACGATGCATAAGCAAAATATCTTTAGGTGGGTACCCCATAAATATTGTAATAGCTACATACTAACAATAAATTTAATATAAATAATCTGCTTTCATAATTAAAAGAAAATACAAACGTAAAATGTCCAGATCAATTAATTTTGATTCAAAGCTTATACATGTACTTAAAGTCGGTAATTCACTTATTTCATAAATATGCAAAACAAACGCAGCGTCCTTATCTAATTTGACATTATTTTTAAAACAAACAAATTGGGTTGTTTTTGGTGGGAGAAGCAATTGACTGTAGCTGCGAGCAGACGTAAGGTAGCGTTTCTTAACCCGCAAAAAAACAATATGACACTTACAGATGTATTAGTTTGTGTTCAGTTATTAGAAGCGGAAGCCTTCCCTTTTATTTTCCAGATAAACTTAAGGATCCAGCGGGCGAATTCGGAAGATAGATGGTTCTGCCTTTCCTTTATTGATACAAATATCCCAAATAGGTTGTAATTTCAATTCAGCACCTGCGCTGGATGAATTACGTCGAAGATTCGACAAGGGCAGATTAAATTATCTAAAACTAGAAAACACACCGCACCTCCGAACCAAAAACCTTCTCCTTACTTTGACTGCAGATAAAATACTAAACTTATGCGTAGCTGTCCGACGACTATCCCCTCGCTTGATAATTTTTCTCACGGGATCGCTCGTAATTCGCCCCAGCTACGAGGTTATTGATAATTTTTCTCACAGATCGCTCGTAATACGCCCCAGCTACGAGGTCATATCACCTCGCCTATACGGCGCCGAAAACATATCTTTACTCTAGCTGGTTTGTAACCCAGTTAATTATTTCTTAAGGTTTTAATGCTACCATGCCTATTAATTTCTTGTGTGCATAACTTTGTATTTTTGTATTAAACAAACTGTAACTTTGTTTGCTATTGAGACGTGATTTCATGTGCCTTTCCACGGTTTTTTAGAATTTCTGACGTAACATTTGTTACTTTATAGTTTGAGATAATTTTTACTAACGAAGTTTTCTAATGAAACTTCTAGGCAATATTCTTAAAGTAAAATACGAGGTGTGTCCAAATACATTTTCAATTTAACTTTATCTTTCTTTTATAAGATAGATTTCTAAATTACTTTAATTAATCCCTGTTCAACTAAAATTATATTGACCATTAATGTACATGATACTTAATATCGCTTAATTTATTTAATGTTGTCAAAACAAGAACAGCAAGAGCTGACAAATTAATGCCTTTTTGTGGCCTTTATTGCTTAAGTAGGTAGAAGTTCGGTAGCCTCACATCGTTAGCAGTTAATAAGTAATTCGACCATTGCATCTCTGCCGAATTTTGAAAGAATTACATAGAAATTCTTTCATTACTATTAAATATTATTTCCTTCTACTTTCACTGACAATCTAGGGTTTCTGTATTCTTAATCTAATACTGGATACGTTTTAATCTAATGCATGCATACTTTAAAGTACCGACCACTGCACCTTCACCATAATCTGATCCATTGTTAATGAGTAACTTGAGTTCATGACCACCTCTACTACACCATAGAAGTTTTAAACCGAGTAAATCGTAATTACTTCATTTATCCTTATTTTTCCTCACTCTGCCTTTATACGACAAATACTCAAATTTTACTCAACTTTATAAGTGGGAGGAGGCTGTAGATATGAGTTTTCTACAACAGTCTCCCCGTCAGTAGTAAGGAGGTTATTAGTTATATATATTTAGTTTTACTTCATTTGTACTTATTAGTTCCCTTATCCCCGTCGTTTGTGCCTTAAAAGCTTAAGAGCTATTCAATTTTATAGATGAATAATTGTAAGCACAATAGCCTCAATCAGTACGTTTCCTCTTCATTTGCACTAAATTGTTCCTCATATCACGCCGTTTATACACTTAAAATTTCAAAAGTTATTACAATTTCAAGGTGTGCTAGGGGGCTGCAATTACAATAGTCCCCAACGATACATTTTAAAATATTAAAATACAAATTCGTTTGTTCTTTAGTTGTGCAAACTTATTTGTTATTCTTCACGCATCATCGATACCTCTGAAGTTTCACGATTAATTCATATAACACTGGTAGACAAAGATTTTGTTACATGAACAATTATCTCTGATTCTTGTATAATTTTTTCTACTTGATCCGAATCTGCCATCCGAATTTGTCTATCACTCATCATTTATTTGTAATTCTAAATTTTATTCCCTTACATATCTTGGCCCTTACATTTAATTCGTCTAATTTCTAATTTTCGGAGCCGCTTTAAAACAATGCTCCTTTAACCTTGGATTTTTGTTTCGCTACTAGCGTACTAGTCTGGGTAGATCTAATTTTGGGGACTAATTTGACAATTTGGGGTTTCCAGGAATACATCATTTAAGAACTTTACGGGTACGTGAAAGCGACGTGTTATATTCTAGCTTGTTCGTTTCCTTACTTGTGTTTATGACATGCATATCTATATTTTATTATTACCATATCATACTTTAACTAACCAAATTTGTAACCTATTCAAGCTTTGTACAATTTATATAGTCTTGAAAACGTTTGTTATGTTTATGGGTGAAACGACTTTTAAACCTCAAAAAAGAAATATATCCTCACCCATCAAAAGCACTTATGAATTGAACTTCAGCTGTAAAGTTCGAGATCAGAATAAGGTTTGGATCCCACACGTCTGCTGTATAATATGAGTTTTCCGTCTCATTGACTGCCTCAGAGAAAAATCGCGCCACATGTCATTTGCAGTTCCGATGATATGCAGAAAATCAACAGATTGCTACTTTTGTACAACTAAATTCGATGGAATCTCCAGTTAATCAAGAACTAAAGCAAAATATCCAATTATCCCTTCGGCTATAAAATCTACGATGTACATTACTACGGACCTACCCATATCATCTCCACCAGGTTCATGAACTCTAGATCTTCAGGAGGATCCAATAAACGGTTTCAAGGATCAAGAAAGCAGGCCGTGATTTTATTAACATGTTCGAGGTTTCGCATAAATTAAGCCAATCAGATTCAAATTACTTAAACCGTGATCTGAATTTGTCAAACAATCAAGCATAACTGTTAGTTTCAACTGTCAAATGATAAAATTTATTAAACAAATCGAAAAAAGGATGCAAACACTGCAGCATTTATTTTCAAAACACAATGGCCTGGTATTCTGTAACAATGTCAACACTTTGCGGGAGGGAATCGATCAACATCACAATCCGGAAGAGTGGAGAATCTTTATTAACTCCTCGATAACGAGGGTTGAAGCTGTTCTTTATAATGGAAATGTAACATGATGCGGATGATACATGCTGCCAGCAAGAAGGTATCCTATGAAAACTTGTAGCTACTACTGGACAAAGCAGAGCACCAGAGATTTTGCGCTGATTTAAAAGTTGTAGCTCTATTACCTTGTTTGTAGTTGGGGTACACGAAGGTTTGCTGTTTTCTGTGTGACTGGGATAGTAGGGACAGAGAACATCATTATACGTATTAAGAAGTAATAGCCAAGAAGAGGTACCCTTACTCCTGATTTTAAAAGTAACATTTGTGAGCGGCCCGTTAATTCAGAAAGAATTGTGTTGCTACCTCTTGCATCAAATGTGGATTGATCAAAAGCTTCGTAAAGGCGATAAACAAAGAAGATGAAAGTTTCCTTTAACTAAAAAGCAAATTTCCCAGATTAAGCAAAGCTAAAATAAAAGAGAGAATATTTGTGGTACCACAAACCAGGAAACTAATAAAAGATGTTAGTTTGGACAATACCTTAGATGAAAGAGGCTTACCAGTCTTTCAAAACTGTAGTAACAGATTTCTTTGGGAATATAAAGGCTCAAAATTATGAACAACCGATTCCTGAACTGCTGCAAAATTACAAATATTTGTTAGCAAATATGTCTCTGAAGATTTATATCGCCCATTGTATATTGTACTTTTTCCAGACAATCTTGGTGGTATGAGCGATGAACATACGTGATGAGGAATTTCAACAAGAGATCAGTCAAATTGAATTGCGCTAAAATGGAACGAAAGCATGCTTGTAAGCTACTACTGGGGCCTTACAAGAGACGAGCCAGCAATGAAATACAGGCAAATGTTAAATACAGATACGTTTTATAATAATATATTACATATCGAGGCGGAAAGCATCTCATTTCTCTTGAAAGAAAAATGATACTATCGCAATCATTCAAAATAACCTTCAAAAGTCGACATTATTCATAAGCGTTCAATGATTTTTTGACACTTGCTGTCATTGATAACAAGTGTGGTTATAATACACGTAGTAAATCTAAAATAACAATTGTTACCATGAATTTTCCAGGTGGAAAGTAAGCTCTTTCCAACCGGTTGCTCATTTTCGAACCCCTAAAAATTAGAAACAGTACATTACTGTATGATTGTGAACAAATAAGTTTTTATACCAGGCACATACATTATTCCTTAAAAAATTTAAATTTCTGGAATTTCTACGCGTTTTACTCAAAAACTTCACATGCTGAGGAAATTTGGAAAGCCGATTTGGAATCAACAGGGAAAATTCTAAAGCAATCAACCTCTTCAATTCATGTAGCATTCAAAAAGTTCAGTTTTGTGTATCGGTGTAATTTACTTAACATCGTTTATGCTTTAAGCCAGACATATTAATTCATTTTCCTTCAATTTATGGTTAGAGGGTTTCTATATGTATACAATGTGTAATATTGTTCACAACTATAGCTATACGAGGGTGGTTTGAAAAGTTCTCAGATGAAATAAGTAGGTTATAGTTTTTGAAATAGTTTTACTTATCAACTGTCTCCAGTAACTTCAATGCCCTAAATTCAGCACTGTTCTAATAAATTTATCCCATCTGCGTAGTAACTTTCCGGAAGGCCTGTAAAATATCCTTTTTCAGAAATCGCTTCTTCTTATTTGCTAACAGTTCCTTTTAAAATTAGAAACAGATTGAAGTAGAAGGAGGTCAACACTAGTAAGTAAGATTGATTTTCAAATTATTCGTACTTTAATGGGTTATGTTTTCCCATCATCATAGTGAGTAGGTACATTGCTTTGAGGAAAGTTTTTTTGTAAGTCTATCCTTTTCCCGTCAATTTTTTACAAAATTAGCCTTAAGGCTATGTATAATATTTTCCGGTCATCAATTTACCTGTCTCAAAATATGCAATCATTATAATTCCTTTTGATTCGCACAAAGCAAATGCCATAATATTTTCTGCCGATGGGACTGATTTTAGTTTCTTCGGTGTAGAACAACCGGATTTTATCCACTGTTTGACTATTATTGAGGCTCTAGCAACGAAGACATGTTTTGTCCATAATCATGTAGCGCTGCACAATGCTGAATACTTGTTCAAACGATTCAAACCCTCCTGAGAAACTCACATTTGAATGCGTTTGTCATCAATTGTTATGTGTAATTTTTTATGTAAAATATACCATACATGCTTTATTAAACGCCTACGGTCTCAGTAATTTCACACAATTTTACTCCCCGGTCATTCAATATCACAAATTTTTCTAAGCAATTTTTGGCGCTGTTACAGTTTTTGGTTATCCACTGCGGAGATCATCTTCAATCATTGTGGGACAACGTTGAAACTCAACTACCCACTTATGAATCATTGTCTTTCAACTTTTTTTAATACATTCACCATTTCAGTATGCATTTCCATTGCCTTCAAACCTATTTTTACACAGCATGTATCAAATCTTCCCTTCTAAATTCATACACTACAAGTTGACTTCTAACGACTTGTAAACAAAGAATGATTTGATAGATCTCATTGTAACTTTATACGTATGATAGGTGAAGTTGTATTACTAACTAAAATTTATAATTCTACTATTGACTAATGCATGACACTCCGCATATTTCTCAAACAAACCTAAAAAATGCACAAGTTAATAATTTTCAACTAAATCTATACGCTTAAGATACTTCTAAATTAAGTAATAATATAAATCAACATTTTGAATGTCAATCTAATCAATCTAATAAATTTCTTGTTAATTTAACTAATAAACAAATTCCTTCAATAGTATAAAATATTTTAGGCGTGGGTCCAAAACTTTCACATTCAAAAATATTTTATTACATAGACTACTAAGCAATGTTGAATTAATGCTTGATTCAGTTCAAGAAATTGATAAAGATTTTTATAGAAATGAAGAATCTTTTTTATTAAAAAATATTTAAGACGTCAAAATTACAGTGAACCCTAAATATTGACAGCTGCCACTACAGCTAAAAAATACTTGGAAGAAAATAAAGATATTATTTCTTTATCTTCTGACAAAAGTATGCTACAGTCATTATGTTTAAATCTAAATATGATATAATCACAAAACTGAATTGCTTGTAAGTATTACAACCGTTTACAAAATTCTCAATAAAGATCCAACTTATTCTTTTGAAAGGAAAACCAATCTTTTAATTAAAACTCTTTTAAATAAAAAATATGTTACTAATGAAGTTTATCAAAAACTTATTATTCACCATTCAGCTCCACCTAAAATTTATGGTTTAGTTAAAACACGCAAACTTAATAATCCTTTAAGACCTACCGTCACTAATATCCAAAGCTATTCAAAATTTCTTGCCAAATATTTATTTTCAATCCTTTAAGCTTCTTTTAAATATTTTAATTCTTATAGACTAACAGATACCTTTGATTTTGTTGATAAAATTAATAGTTCTGCAGTTAACACTAGTAATAAGTTAGTTTCTTTTGATGCTGTTAACTTATTTAGAAACATTTCCACAGATTTAGTTCTTAAAATTGTTAGTTAAAATTGGCATCTAATTCAAGCACATACATGTAAAATTTTGTTTTTTGAAATTCTTTTTTGGACCTTTAATTATGTTTACTTTACATTTAACAATAAATTTTATTGGGAAACATGTGGTACGCCAATGGGATCTTCGTTATCGCCTATTATTGCAGATATTATCATAACCCATATTATAAACCATGTTATTTCAAATTCTAGTTTTAACTTTGATTTCTTCTTCCAATATGTAGACGATCCAATTTGCATGCTTCCATGTAAATATATTGATGAAACTTTAAAACTTTTCAATTCCTTTATTAATAGAATTAAATTTACCTGTGAAATTGAACACAACAATCAAATTAGTTTCCTTGATACCCTTATAATTAAATCAGATACTCAACTTAAACTTAGATGGTATCGTAAATCATCCAATTACAATAGATTCCTTAATTATTTTGCATTCTGCCCTAAAAAATACAACATAAATGTATTTCAAGGTTTAAAAAATCGAATTTTCAGGATTTCGCATTCAGATTTCTTACATAATGATTTGATACTTTTAAAAAACGTTCTTTTAGAAAATGATTATCCAAACTGTCTTCTTAACAAAATCATTTTTTCCAGTTCTGCTAATTTTCAAAATTCTAACCTTGAACAAGATTGTCAATACAGAACTCTATTTTATATACCTAAATTAACTACAAGCATTAAATATCTATTTCGACACTTTCCTATGTAATCTTTTGAAATTTAAGAAAAATAAAAATTTAAATTATATTTATAATTATATTTAAGGTATAGCCCTATTAGGAAAACGTTATTAAATGGATAAAATTAATATAAAAAGAAAACTTATATTTAGGGGCGTCATTGCAACCCTTACATAAAAAGTTACTTCTTATAAAATAAATGTTTTACTTTATTAAAATCGAACGAAAGGTAGTTAAGACGCTACTTGTAAGATATTCAAAACGATGATAGTAAAGGTAGAATTAAAATATTTTCCTATTATAAAAGTCATGTGCGGGCTAATTGAGACTTTAAGGGCATGAGGACCACGTAGGTTTTATACGATTTCTATTTCTGTAGGGCGCTCTAAAGATGTTGGATTAAATAAATATAGAAAACGTAAATTGGTAAAGCATCGCACTAAAATCTTTCCTAGTTAACGGCAGGCTTGGTTAATTCAAATAAATAAAAGATGTTAACAATAAACAACTTTAATAACGATAATGACTTTTAACAATAATTGAATCACAGTTGAGTTTAATATTTGGTTGAAAATAATAATAACATGTACTGATAATTTATACAGAATAATAAATGAATCGCTGTTATTACCAAAACAGCATCGCAACGGCTGGACGACTCGAAAAGTAATCGGAGAGACAATAAATACGGTCAAACAAACCACGATCGTCGGGTGTAGAACGGCTTCTGTTTCATGTAGCAGGAGAAGCTCCAATGAAATAGTTGATCAGAAGTTGGTTTCACTCGAATGCATCCAGTACTGTATAACATTGAAAGAATCAATTTCTTAATAATATTGAAGGTTCCAACAATTTGGAACGTACAAAAAAGGCAAGTAAGTGAGCTTGACCGAATCAATTATACAAGAAAATAAATTAACAAGGAGTGTGAAGCAGATTCCGTTAAAATTGATCAAGTCCTTAGACTTATAATACAAGTTAAATTTTAAATTTAATTTCTAAAAGTAGTGATAACAACTTGTTGCATAATGAGAAAACAACAATATAATAAAAAATATTTGTTGTCGAAATTTCTAAGCCAAATAAAATATTATAATAAATAAAGGTAAAATCCGGATTTTGAAAATAACCCCTTTTTGAAAACTCGAAAATTGTAGCCGATATCAAACAGTTGTCGGGAGATACTTCAGAGCAACTTCAATATATACAGTAACAGTTGCTCAATGATTACAATTTGATAAGTCAGTAGGAGATATGAACGTAAGTAGACATTACCCTTGCAAGCTAAAGTTTGCAAAAATAATTCCTACAATTAAAATATAAGAGAATCATAGAAATTTGGCAGTTTTATGGGCTTATCAATTTAGATTAAAAAGAAAACGCCATGTAGATAATCGTAGAAACAATTAATGGACTAACAATTTAGCAGTCGTAGTACATGCGAAAATTTAATTTAAATGGTAATCAAGTTTTACTTACCAAATTGGAAGCAAATAACGAAAAAAAAAACAATCTTACGGGTTGTCTTATAGCATCTCGGACACGACACTCCCACCCAAGAAAAAAGATCAGCTGGCTGGTATATAATAAATTTATAAAAGTCCCCTGAAAAACAACAAAAGAAATTTAGTAATAACGAAACATACCAGCCGAGGTTTGCTCCAGCGACAGGTAATTCTTAAGAGAACATCAACTCGGTAATTAAAAATTGAGATAGCGTATAAGGTAATTTTTAAAAGAACAAAGGAAGGTAAAGTAAAAGAATTACATGTCGCCGCAAGCAAGCTCCAACGACGACTGTTCTTCAACTCCCTGCGCTTCTCGATCCCCCCGCTAGCAATACTAAAACAGACATTCTATTTTTAATATTTAACACACTTTATACGAAATAAAGGGATGAAACCTAAATACTGACGTTATTACCTAAAAAAATATTAGTTTTAGAAATATAAATACAGCGTTGCCACTGTTAAATTAAAGTTTGAAATTATAAAGGAATTTTTTTTAAAAGAAAAGTTAATAAATTCTTAATTTTGTCCTTTAAAATAATTAAACTAAATGTAACATACAGAGTGTTACACCTATCAAAATTCCTTTTACTAGTATGTTCCCCTTAAAAATAATTTTTAGTAATATTAAAGATACTACTTCAAAATTATTAAATAACAATGTTGTTTACCGTATAAAGTGTAATACTTATTGTCGTCACTATTTGGGTCAGACCAAACAGAGAGTTAAAGAGCGCTTTGTTCAACACATGTCTGATTTTTATAAAAAAACACAGAGTTTTGCATTAGCAAAACATGTATATACCACTAAACACGAGTGTAATCTTGACTTAGTCGAAATTATTTATAAAGCGACTAATTTTACAAAAAGAGTATTTCTGGAAACACTTGCTATTAAAAATTCTAGTGGTTATATAAATAGCAAGACTGAATCTAACCTTACTAGCGTCTTTTACAACGATTAGTTCAAGTATATTAAATTCAAACCTTAATATTTTGTTTTTATTTTCGACTCGATGATGATACAACTATCTATTTATTATTTTATGTAACATAATTTCAATGTTCTAAAAAAACAAAATTTTCCTGTCAAATTTACAATTTTTACTAATTCGTTCTCTGTTATTTTAATTTTATTTTATTTAGTAAGTTATTTAACCATACCTGTTTGTATTTATATCATTTTAAAATGTATATATTTCAGGCTCTGATGGAGGGGTAAAATACATCCCGAAATATTAGCAAATATAATATCTTTTATTAAAAAGTAAAACCTGATCCAATAATTTACAAGAAACAAATTCTACTAACAAGTAGTAAATATTAAACAATATATATATATATATATATATATATATGTTGTTTCGAATACTTCCGTGGAGATTGTATGTGATTGCGTTTTTCCGAGATTCCTTCCACGTGTTTTTTTGTCCTTAAAAGGACAGTTTTTAATGTGGCGACGTTTACGAATATCATACCCAATCCTAAAGAAAAAATTCCGTTAGAAGCTCAAGGTGTCTACGAAATTCCCTGTGCCAACTGCGAACTTTCCTACATTGGCCAGA
>JAHWXV010034161.1:0-10119 GCA_024586415.1 Phrixothrix hirtus
ACATATATATATATATATATATATATATATATATATATATATATATATATATATATATATATATACATTCATAGTTTATAAGTGCTATTTATTTAGGTTTAATATTTACTACCTATCACTAGAATTTGTTTAGTTAAATTATTGGATCAGAAAACAAAATATTTTTGTCATTTTTAAAATTGTACTAATTCGTTTCAGTTATATTATTTTTCTTTAGCTCTGATGAAGGGGTAAAATACATCCCGGAACGTTAGCCAGTAGAATTTGTTTTGTTTAAATTAGTGGATCAGGTTTTTTATATTTTAATAAAAAATATTTTATTTTCTAACAAACGTTGTTGTAATTTTCGACTTTTCGATCTCGTTATTCGATACGAATAACGAGATCGAGAAGTCAAAAATTACAACAGACTTGATAATCGCAGATGTGATTTTGCCGAAACGTCGTCAACAGACAAACGGTTCTTTTCAGAACCAAAACACATTAACGCGGGAAAATGCCCGGAAGCCAAATTCAACATACAATACCCGCGGAAACCTAAAACATACAGGGTTACTCGTAATTGGATACATTCTTTTGGGGATTTGATAATACAAGAGGTAAGGAGTAAATTTAACCTAACATGCATTATATAAAATCCAGTCGGTTTTGAGATATTTAGATTTTCATTATTTTATAAAAAAAAGTAGTTCTTAATGCCTTAAATTGTAATTTTCACAAAATGTACCTGAAATTTGTAGAACTGTTTTACTACATCACTTGCTCAACACTATAATATTCAATTTGAAAACAAAAATTTTTAGATTCATTGAAACAGTCGTGCAAATTTTAAAAAAAACTTGTAAGAAACTATTTTTTTAAAATCAGAAGTGCATATTTCAGAGATACAACTCTTGGACCCAACCTTTTACAGTTACTAAAGCAAATCGTAAAAATACTGTAACTACCAATATGGTTTTATTCTTAGATAAACACAGAAAATACACCAATAAAAAGTAAGTGCATTATTACTAAAATTTTATCTTATTCAAATTGGGACCCCCCTGTTTCTTATGCAGGCACGGCAGCGTCGTCTCATTTTGATCTTCGTCACTCGGGTTGTCAAGTTATTTCTAATTTGTTCGGCAGCCTCAATTATTCTTTGTTTAAGATCTTCCCTTGTATTTACTAGGGTTGCGTAAACTATGACTTTTATGTGACCCCATACGTAATAATCAATAGAAATTAAGTCTGGGCTTCACGCTGGCCAAGGGATTGCACTTGATCTTCCAATCCAACGATTAGGGAAACGACGATTAAGCAACTTCCGTACTGTTATCCTATGATGTGCTGGACAACTGTCGTGCTGAAAAATCATTTGCTTTCTGACATCTAATGGAACATCTTCCAAAAGACCTGGTAGATAATTTTCTAAAAATCCTTAATAGATTTCCCCCGTTTAAATTTTCAGGAAAGAAGTAAGGTCATATTAAAAAGCGGCTAATCACTTCCTTTGAAAACTAGTCTCCTTTACGAAATGTGGATATTCTTCAGCCCAGTAGTGTAAGTTATGGAAATTTGTTATGTCCTCCCGATTAAATTTAGCATCTGAATTTAAAATTTAGCGAGAGAATTCTACTCTCCTTACAGGGCCACCCTCTTGTATGCCTTGCACACATAGGATTGGCATCCAGCTTCACGTATAGTAGACCAAACTGTGTGATGCATTAGCTTGCCTCACGTCTTTGGTAGTTGAAGTGCTTGGATTCTCTTCAAAATGCCTCAGTATTTCTTGCTCATCATCTGGTTAATATATGGCAGGAGCACCGGCGTCACCTCGTTTTCGTTTAACTGAACCAGTTACTGCGATATTCCTGTAGGTCGTACTGAATATACGAACATTTGGTGTACGGCGGTTAGGAAAACAATGTTCATATTCCCGACGAGCTTCGGCAGAATTTCCATAGCAATATCCGTAGACAAACATATTCTGCATTGCTATACGCAGCCATATGACAACAAAATAATGAAAACACGAAAAAATAACAAAAAACTTATTAACTTCAACAAAAACCACGACAATAAAAATATTTAACAACAAACTTAATATCTAATACAATATTCGAAGCGAAGAAAAAGCTGTCAAACACTACTTTTATAATCATAATGATAGTAGACTGTCATTGCTTATCTGCCTGCTTTAACCAAAACGCATAGAAACAATAACACATTTTATGAGAAATTTGTTGCCTGCTTCGTTTTTATTGCTTTTTTTTGTAACTACAAAAGGTTGATACAGATATATATATTGTTTGATAGCTATTATAATAAGGAAGTTTTTAAAATAATATTTACGTAAGCTCCGTTAATATTTTTGTTTAAATAACTAAAAAAATATTTACTTCTAATTTTGAAAAGTAGCTTTTTTAAAAGTTTTTCATTGATTTGTACGAGTTTATAATGCTTTCGGATATTTTCGATTTCAAATTGAAGAATTTAAGGTACATTTTTGAAAATTACAATTTAAGGCATTAAGAACTACTTTAAAAAAAAATAAAAATCAAAATATCTCAAAACCGACTGGATTTTGCATAATGCATGTTAGGTTAAATTTATTCCTTACCTCTTGTATTATCAGATCCCAAAGGAATGTATCCAATTACCAGTAACCCTGTATATATAAGAAGACTTATGTTTTTATACCAGTTAATACAATTTTATGATGAAATTAAAAGAAATATAGGTATAAAGTGCATCGATTTATTATGGTTAAATGGTCAACATACGATTAGGGCTAGAAAGGTATTTTAAAAATATTTCTCATTGAAATGCACAAACTCTTAAACTTTATTTTAAGATGCTGTATTACATATTTTTTTCTAATAAATCAGGTTGTATTAAGGATAGTATTTGTCATTCCAAATTTTCTTATGGATAGTTATCACTCTTGAAACTAGTATTGAAAAAATGCTTTTATTAGGGATGAAGGCGATTATTTTAGGGCTTGTTTCATTCAAATCGATACACTGCTTCTATGTGAACTGCTAAAATGTAAATATACACCTTCAACTTTGAGGGTGGTTTTTACTCAATAAAACCGTTTAAGGGCACAAAAAAATATGAGTCTCTTATATTTTAATACTCTACAACATATCTAAATTTCATCGAAATCCAAGTCGGACATAGGTTCATATGATATCTTTTGTTCAAAATAACTACCACAAGTTGTTACCCTCATAAATCACCCTGTATAACTTAGATAGAAAGTCAATATAATACACTTTATAAAAAGGAGTCAGCAATGTTTGTAGTTTGATTCTAAAGCAAAGGTCTTGCCACATTGTTTCGGTCTACCGTAACGCCTGTTAAATGAAATATGTCACTTAGGATCTTGTAAATATCTATCTTCCGTAGCCTGTATGGCATCTCTCATTTAACTTGCACTTAATAATTCGTTGAGGAAATCACAAATAGGCTGTGTGGCAATAAGAGTTTAACATTTTGATTAAGTGTATCGATGATAAACTGACAATTACCTTTTATTTTCAGTTAAATATAAGAAACGCTCGTCAGATGGATGTATTAAAAATAAACTAAAAATTGAAAATTTCATCACTAATTATCTAAAATGTTATCTTATTACAAGCTATTGAAAATTGGACGAATATTTTAACAACACACTTCCCTTATTACCAACAAGACGATATATGCAACAGCAGATATAAAATTAGTTCCAATTAGGATTTTAATAAAATGTGCCTCACATAATTAATTACATATCCCATTTATATATCCGCAGAATTATAAAACGGTTTCAGTTTTATTTACAAAATAATTACCCAACTAAATAAACATAAACATACAATGTGGACATATAACTCCAAAGTAGGCGTGGCGGAATACAAAGTTGCATAATTTGAATGACACTATAAATACATTAAGTACTAAATACATATACTTATTCAGTTTGCTGTTATAATAATATTCTAATTACAGCAATAAATATTTAAATTTTTCAATTTATATATGGAGTTCGCTATACCGGCGAATAATAATAGTTGCTATTAGCAAAATCTATACAATTTATGATCGTATTATTTGCATACAAAGTATGTTGGTCAGGAGTTTTAGTTTTTAATATAAACCATTACTAGTTAGCATATTGAATATTGAACCTTCTATAAGAAGTTACTTATTATTGCTAACTTTTAAATTTTACATTTTTATGTAAACAATTAAGGAATAAAATACTTGCTTTTGTGTGAAATTTTTGAAAACACACATTCTTAAGTCAGTTAACTTCAAATTTGTGTTCTTAAGCAATTGGTTCACAAAATTTTCGGTTATCCTCCTTTTTGACCTTGATCAAGTGTTATGTAATCGAATCTAATGCAAACGTAAGCCTGAGGAGCTTTGAGATACTAAATTATCGAACATTTATCCATGAATTAGACGTATTTATCAACTAATATTTAATCAAATTGAATTGATTTATTAGGAAACTTATACAGACTATTGGTACAAGTTAAAACATAAAAATCAGCCTGAACTGGAGTTATAATAGTTATTTACGTAACAAAGAAAATGGCAATTTACTTGACGAGGGATAATTTGAAGTGCGAGGATGTAGTCTGAGTGCTTTTAGATCCTGCCTCAAGTAAATACACTTTCCTGTCATGCAATGTATAATATTTTTCTTGAAACCGCATAAATTATTTAAAAATTATTCATAAATTCACAATTTTTAAAATGCTATTTTTGACAATCGTTTAAATAAATAACAATCACGTCTGTTAAAATGGATGAAAATAGTGCGGATGCTAATTAAACTAGAAATAATGAATTAAGCACCAACAAGATAACGATTTATAGCTAATATTCGTAATCCCATAAATCGTTATATATAATAAGGTAGAAAAATCTTCAACTAGTATTTAAAATTACAAAGGAGCAATCTAAACTGGCATGGACATTTGAAACAATACAGCACAGATAAACGCGTGATTCAAATAAAGAAAGATATTAAAATACTGGGAACAATACTATGCATATTTGTAATTATCGATCATATACTTTTAATATTTATAATTAATTAAAATTTAAAAGGATCACGTACAAACTAAATGAATTGGTGGGTATATGAAGAGGGTTTAACAACAAAAATCTAAATTTCGTTGACTGAGTGTAAAAAATGAATAATGGAACCTGAAGATACTCGAAACGATGAAGAGAAGACGTCTTTTATTCATTACCCAGCATACAGAGTGCAGTGACATAAATATACAAAGTACTTGTTGGTAAAATGGTAATTGGCCCGTCGTAATTTAAATCGGTTACCAATAACTTACATTGCATAAGATAGTCGCTAAAATAAAATGAGGTTAAAATTCAGCATCTTAACAATTAATAAATAATAACTGAAAGGAAAATAAATACACAAACTTTTGTTATGTGGTCTGACAGTGTGTTTATATCACTTTTAATTGTTATTCATACACTGAGAATGTATTACGTGTAAATAATTAAACAAGATCAACTATTCACAAGGGGAAAATGGATAAACAATATAATGTAACTAAAATCTTAAGTAATGTGTTTTAAATTAATTCCAATATTTATGTTATCCTTTTTCTTAGTCTTTAAAAATACATTGAAAAATTATCCTGAAGGTAGAACAACAATATGTTCTGAAATATGCATAATATAAAATAAAGTTAACAATGTATGAAAGATGATTTAAATTATTGGGCAAAATAGGCTTATAGATAAACTTTTTGAACTTATTGTAAATAAAATCACGTTAAGTGGTTAATTAAATGTTTCAGTTAGTCGCTAAAACGATAATAGGTTATCTTGCTTAAGAATATTTCCTTAAAAGCAAGTCCAACAAACGATATCAATTACTAATAATTAAAATAAAATGTGTGAAATTCAAGTCGGATATTAGCAATCTACATCTAAGCCCAGCATACCAAAAAATTTCCCATTAGCCGTGTAAGAATTAGAAGACAACAAAAATCAACCTTTTACCACTTCGAAATATAAAATGAAAAAACCGCGCGCGATTATGTTAAATAAATTAAAGAACTAAACAAACACTTTAAGTAAGTTCAAATACATATAAAAATATATAATCCATGAAAACAAAATGTGCGTAATACATTTTTTTAATTTAAAATATAATTGTTACATGTCATATTATTAGAGTTAACAAAGGTAGATTGACGTCAAACATGCTTAAACTACCTAACTGTTTTAATTTTATTTATATTGCAAGCTCATTGCCCAAATAACATTTAGAAACTGATTATTCTATATCATATATAAACTGTTAATTCTTATTTTGCAATACATGTATATTTTAAAGATTATATTTCAGGATATTAAATCCTTTCCTAATATTAGCGAAGTGTTCTATTCTATAATGCGAAGATACTAAACGAATAGAGTGCATATATATTTATTTAATTAATAACAGTTAACATGTTTTAAGGACTTTATCTTTTTAAAACTAAATGATATGTGAAATTCACATATTTTATTTAATTATTTTGAAGTAGTCAAATGTACTAAATTAAAATTATTACTAATTAAAGACATGTTATAAGGACTTATACAGAGTTAAAACAATATTTTGTTGTATTTTAGTCCAAATCTTTTTATGTATTTACATGTATGAACAAATAAGGACTTAAAGAAAGAGAAATTTTTACAGGTGTAAAGATTAATAATCAGATATCTAACAAATAATCCAGGCAGAAATAAACCACTTGTTTCGGCTGCAGCTTCGTTCGCAATCAAAATACGTTGATATCAATCTGATAGCGACATCTCAAAACATTAATAAATATAAATAACTTTCATGGTAAGTACTATAATAGGAGTAACGCATCAATTTTACATACCTAGTCAGGTAATGGTCAACCTTTAATATTCAAGATGGTTATGAAGGTTTGAAATTCACTTTTTGTCCTAACTTAGGTTACATTTAATTATTATAAAGCGGCAAACTGACCTAAATTGAACTGATGTACATCTCAGGGCAAACGAACGCAATTAAAGTTGTTTAGTACAATTCTTTATGGCTTTGAATTGTACCCGTCAACCCTCTTCTAAATGAGGTATTCTACCTGTAACTTTTAAAATTTGTTTTCTTTGATTGTGTTTGTTTATGTAAACAAATAATAATTATTTGAACGCTTAATTTATAAAATTTTATTTAATTGTTGATTAATTCAAAATTTATTGATCGCTTTTGGCTTATTTATGTATATGTTAAATTTAATTACTTGGGATTCAAGTCATACATCTAAAGTTGATGAGTAATAATAAAACAGATAAACTATTACGGCTTTATTATATTAATTATTCTTTTAATTGGTTATTTTTTGAATAAAGCTTACATTTCGAACTAGTATATAGTTCATTTTCAGCGAAAGTTAAATATTTGATGGATTAACAGTCACAAAATTTCTAATAGAGTATATATAATGTAGGTAGCCATATAAATATTATATTTATCTTAATAATTGCATTAAAAAAGCAAAAATGTATCAGAACCTTCAGTCGCCTTCCATGCTTTTCAGAGGCTACCGATGTATGTAGTATGCAAATGCTCGCTGACTACTTTCGCAAATAACTGTAAATTAATAATGATTAAGATAACTGGTTCTGCTGTGTGTGGTTGCAAAAGCGTCGGATTTCTTAAAATTCCGGATACTGACTGTGAGTTTAATATATAAAACGCATTTTTACTACTCTGAGGGTTCTACCGCCAGCAGCAAAAGGCTTACAATTTTTATTTCAAGACTAGGAAGCTTTTTGATAATGTTAATCGTTACCCTTTCTAACAATTTGTTGTCTAAAAATTCCACCATCGGAAAATCTTCCTTGGTATTCTACGTCGGAAGATATAAAATTGTACTTTGCAACTATTAAATTGTGACTTGTATTCGCAAAGCCAGTTTCAGAGTTGATCGGCGGCTGCAAAATCATACGCACCTGAGCAATGAGTCAAATTCCAGAACATCGGTAGCTTAAACTTAGTAGATCACCACAACTCCATGGAGGGTCAAGACGATTGCCTTGCCGTAGTCTAATGTCACAAGATTAAAAAGATTTATAAATTTTATTTATTTAATAATTTAATTTGAAATTAATTAAATTGCATTAATAAACCTAATAAATTATAAAATTGACACAGAAAATGAATATGTATGGAATATTAATAAATCTATCATATATATACGGGCTGGTCTCAAACGAAAAGGCTAATATAGCCTAGAATTTAGTATTCAGTTTTCTTGAGAAACACGAAATTACCCAATTTAATGACAGATAGCCACAAATAATGTTTTATTTACCGTTAAATACTGAGGAAATAAACGCTGAAATAATATATAGGAATAATACTGATGATTATACCATGCATCGGTACGAATTTTTAAGAGCTATAGGAAACTAATTAATTCCTGATCACTAGTAATTTCGATATTACAAGTTTATAGACCACAGTAACCAGAGCTAACTTTTCAAAAGATAAAAATTCAATGCCAAAAAGGAAACATCATGAATTTTGTGCTCGTAATTCGGACAGAGAGTTACGGTATATCTGTTATATATCAGATAGCTTGTTGGTTATACGCAAATTTTATGTTTTGACAGTTGTGCTAATATTGAATTCCAAAAGGTGGTACGTATTAACCATACTATAAAATCCGATAAGGAACTAGTGGAAAGTGCTTCATATCGGCATTCAAGAAAAATGTTTAGCATTTAAATTGAATTTATAGGAGATAGGTTCCATATCTATCTGCACTTGATTATTTTCGAATAAAACTCGAATAAATATGTGTATGAGACGTAATTAAATTATATTTGCAAGTACGAACGCGAGATTTTGTATTCCTACCAACAATTATTTAGCAGTGGAATTCACGCAAAGAACACGACCTGTACCAAGTTTTCGAAATGTTGAAATTCATTTTAATGAGTCTCTCGTGAAGAAGGACATAAAAACTGAAATTAAGAATCGTTTAGACAATATTTACGGCGCATTATCACCTTCCTACTTCATAGTAAAAACATGGACGAAGAAACTTCGTATAGGAAGACAATTGATTTAAGATGAACCATGTGATGGACTACCAATAGACCTACCGAAACCGCAAATAGTCTTTAATTGTGGATGAAGTGCCAAGTAATCGTTGTTTGAACATTGAAGAAATAATAGCAAGATTAGAGCTTTCTAAAACAACCATCCACCAAGCTGTTAAAGATCATCTTTAAATGAATAAGGTCAATGCAAGATGAATACGGAAACTTCTTCCTTCAGTTCAACATTAAGAGCGAATGTGTTGTTCTTCCGAACAAGGAGAAGAAAGTTATCGACTCAATTGTCAATGGAGGTAAAACAATGGTTCTTTATTACGACTCTCTGTCGAATAGGACAACGAATGGGGGTTTCATGATGAACGACTTCCACCTTCTTATATACTATAGCTTTTTCGCTTGGATGATTACCATTCCGCTTTATGCCTGTTGTGGTTGGCTGATTTAGAAGGCTACTTTCACTAATTTCTCTACTTTCGCTAATTTCTCTACTTTCACCATTAGTGTTGTTTATCTTGTATTTTATTTTTGGACCATTTTTATTTACAATTAAATGTTTCCAAGTCGCAGTACGAAGTACCAAAAAACGAAGCTACTTCATCCTTAGCACAACACAAACAAAACACAAGCCATAAAATAGATTTCGAGAACACCAAAGTCCTCGTAAATATCGAGAATTACAATAAACGAATAATTAGAGAAGCCATAGAAATAGAAAAAAGGCCCAACAGCTTAAATAAAAGAGACGACAGTTAAAGATTACCTGCGACTTGGAAACATTTAATTATAAATAAAAAGGGTCCAAAAATAAAATACAAGATAAACAACATTAACGGTAAAAGTAGAGAAATTAGTGAAAGTAGCCTTATAAACCAGTCAACCACAACAGGCACAGAGCGGAATGGTAATCATCCAAGCGAAAAAGCTTTAGTATATAAGAAGAAGCAAGAAACGCCTGCAGTTAGTTCGACTTCAACTATTATCACGAGAAGTCGTAGTAAAAACCAAAAATAAACGGATTGAAAATGA
>JAHWXV010034194.1:0-10851 GCA_024586415.1 Phrixothrix hirtus
GATTACTTGAATCATGCAGGAACTCGTGGAAAAGACCCCGTTTTCTTTGGTGCTCGGCTTTTTATTGACTTTTGGGGGGTTGTTTGTCCAATGGCGTTTATTAGATTTCAAACTTCAACCAATGGTTTTAAACTTGTTGTTCGTTGCACCTTATTGTTTCTCACGGAATAACTTATTTGCGTAAAACGTGTCGGTTTGTAGCTTTGCACTTTGTTGACAATAATCTTTTTTTTTAATGCGACAAGTCGGCAAACTTTTCAGGTATTGTTTACGCTTTGATAGTTATTC
This sequence comes from Phrixothrix hirtus, assembly GCA_024586415.1. NCBI lineage: Eukaryota > Metazoa > Arthropoda > Insecta > Coleoptera > Phengodidae > Phrixothrix > Phrixothrix hirtus. The sequence goes on from JAHWXV010034194.1 coordinate 289, forward strand.
AAGGCGTCACGATTTTCGCGAGGACCTGTCTGTTTAGTTTACTGTTTGTCGTATTAAATTTTTACTTATTCTAAATCTTAAAATTATGTTTCTAACTATTTAAGGAATTAAAACTACTTTATTTATATCTATGAACTCTTATATACATTTATTTTATTAAATTCGTAGATATGTTGATGATCATTAATTGTATTAAATTAATGACATCAACAATGTTTATTTAGTTAACTTATTAATATGTTAACCTTCTTAAAACAATAATACAAGTAACGAATTGCGTCATAACCTATCCAAAGTCATATTTATTTTATATTCCTCTATGATTCTTCTTTCAGTAAACATTCACAATATGGTTAAGCCCATATCAAGGAAAACTGGAAGAGGATTTAAGAGTAATATAAGATGGGGCTGCAAAATGTTATCAATGGAAACCGTTCAATCAGGAACGTTGCAGAAGATAATGGAATGTGTCACGTTAATTTATTTCGTTATGTAAGGTTTTTGCCTGAAAATTAAGTACCAAAAGTGGGCTACAATCCCTACAACTATGTATTTAACGAGCAGAGAAAACAACTAGTCGAATATTGTAAAACTCTAGTTAATCTATATTTTGGTTTAACCACGAAAGATTGAAGAAAGCTGACTTTCCAGTTTGCTAGTAAAAATAAATTCAAGTTTCCTGAAAAATGAAGAAGCGAAGTTCGCTAGTAACAATTGGTAACAGCATTGAGCATCAGGAGCAACCTGATTCCCTCATTACGTACACCATAGGCCACTAGCTTTAACACAGCCATGAGTTGCAACAGAGTAACGTTGGTAAATTTTTTTATAACTTGGCTTCTGTGATGGAACGATTTCAATTTAAACCTCAAAATATGTATATAATGCCGATGAGACAGGCATAACTAGTGCACAACAGACCAGTAAAGTTATTGCCAAAAAAGTGGGTTCTATTACATCGTAGGAGAGAGATACTTACTATGTGTCTAGCTGTAAATGCTGTGAGTAACATGGTACCACCGATGTTCATTTTTCCCAGATTACAATTCCAAGAATATTTTGTAAGAGATATTCCAGTATAGGAAGTGGGAATAAATCGGGATGGATGCAGGAAGCTGGTTTTCTACAACTTATCAAGCATTTTGTTAAACATTCTAAGCCGTGTAAGAACAACCCAGTGTTGCTTATTGTAGGTAACCCTCTTCCCACATCTCTATACCAGTGATTGATTTTTGTAAGGCCAATTTTGTAACAGTTTTAACGTTCCCCCCTCATACATCCCACAAGCTCAAGCCATTACAAAGGAGAGTATTTGGGCCATATAGAAAGTATTTCAGTGACGGCGTAGATCAATGGCGGAAAAACCGACCAGGAAAGTGATTTACAAAGGCAACGCTTTATTTAGCGCCTACACCCAGAAATATCCTTGCCGGCTTTAGCTGTACAGGGAGATGGCCCTTCGATCGGGAAATATTCAACGAGCTTGACTTTTAGCCATCGACTGTCACCAACAAGGCGTTAGCAACCGAAGAAGAAATCGCAAATGAAGGTGCAGCAAAAGAAACAGCAAGTGCAATCCCTAGCACACCTTCTACTTCAAAACGAGGAGAAGAGGTTGACGTTTCTCATACGCCAGAAAGCATAAAACCATTTCCAAAAGGATCAGCGGAGAAATCTACTTGAGGATGAAAGGCTAAAGGAAAATCATCTATAATAACCGATACACCTGAGAAGTTGTTACTACTGGAAGCACAAAATGGAAGAATGAAAGTGATATGTTGCCTAAACCAAATCTGCAACCAGAAAGTTTATAAACTATCAAATAGGAAACAAAAAGCTGAACTTAGTTCGGACTCTTCGGATTCTGAAGACGAGGACACCTTTCTTTAGTTTGTACTAGCCTATATTCTGTCAGCGAAGAATATTGGATTTAATGCATGGAGTGTAAGAGATGGGCGCATTTTAACTTGACAGATAAAAGTCATTATTTTGTGTGTGTAAACTGTCTATCTAATTAATGTTTTTTCTTTTTTTCGCCATTTCATGTTTTCTGCGTATTATTCTCATTTTTATACATTTTCCAAATAAATAATGTTATTTTCCGATTTACTTATTGCAATTGACACCACAGCGGCTGCAATTGTAATACATGTCACGATATTAATCATAAAAATGCCATTTTAAAACGAGACAACATAAGAGTGGTCAAAAGTTAATTTTAGCTCAGCAAATATTCAACCATCGCATGAAAAAAGCATATGGATAAAATTATAAGCGATTTAGTCAGAAAAAACTCATACTCATTTTTCGTTACTTAATGCATAGTAAAATAAACAGAACAAATATATACAAATAACGGAGAATAAATGAGAAAGAGCCTACCCATAAAACACATAATCACATGTCAATGAAACTCCTTTGCCATTTTACATGTAACACGGGAAAAAAGAGGATGCACGTTTTTAATAAGGAAAATTAGCGAAGTAAAAAATTTAATAGGCTCGTCATTTTTAGAGAAAAGCTAGTGCAGTAGTGAAAAGTGGGGAAAATAAGATGAGTCGCATCTAGTTAGACTACTTAAGAATTAGAAATGGCAAATAAATACTTTTGCAACAAGTAAGATCCAAATTTATCGAATGAGGGGAAAAACAAGAGAAGGATAAAACATTAACATAATTAAAGAAATGAAAAAAGGGGATGCAAAGATATTTGAATAAATCGAGGCGATTAGTAAAAAGCCTGAACGTTTGAAACAAAAATAAAATTTGAAGAAAAATTACACAGAACGCCTATTAGAAATTTAAAGAGAAAAAAAATCAAAAAGAAATCGACCTAAAGCGCGTACATACAAATAATAGAAAATCTATTAAAAAAAACCTCCTCAACACATGATCACATATCAATAAAACTTTGTTGCCATTATACATGTACTACAAAAAAACGCAAGTTTTTAATAAGGAAAACCACAGAAAATATATGCAAGAATGTCGAAGACTAATCCTGGAACTTAATAGAGCCAATATTTTCAGAGAAATATCAGTGTAGTATTGTAAAGAAAAGCAAAGTGGAGAAAATAAAACGAGTCAAGCTGAGCCGAACCATTTAAGAATAAAAAAAGACAATTGCAGACATATGAAAGTAAAGTCATAATTTTGCGAATGAAGGGAAAACGAGAGGCAAAAGAAAGAAAAAACGTACTAACATAGTTTAATAAATAAGAAGGTGGGGTGAAAAGGAATTTCAATAAAGTTAAGACAGATTGATGCGAAGAATAAAAAGCTGCTTGAGATTAAGGAATATGAATAAAAATAAGATTAGAAATTAGAAATTTAAAAAATTCGGTATAAAACAATGAAAAAAGCAAAGGGAAGCTCTAACTAAAGAAAGTATTGAAAAAAAATATTTGAGACAAATATATGGAGTGGGGAAAAAATGGGAAAAACCAATCCATCAATTACACAATTTTTTGATATTTGGCATACGACACGAAAAAGAATTGAAAGCAAAGAAAAGGCAAGTTTTCGTTAAGAGAAAACGAAGAACATCTATTGAAGAACATTAAATAGAAATCGACAATAATTAGGCAGTCTAAAAAATATACCAAGCTGAAGAACCACAATCTAATCATCTTCTTAAGAGAAAAGTTAGTGTAGTGCTGAAAAGGAAGCCAAAGATGAATAAATTAAGATGTATCACATCGAATTGGACCATATGAAAGTAAGAAGAAACAAATAAAGGAATAAAAAACTAGGGTCAAAATGTACTTACCCTGACTTGGGAATAGAAACGTATGAAGTGAAGAAAAGAGACAAAAGAAAGAGAAAACATTCTAAAATAATTAAACAAATGAGAAGAAATGATGCAAGGAGTTGGCCACTCCTTGTGTCCATAGCGAGAAGCTTTGAAAGGTATCCTGGTTCGGTGCGCCTAGAACAATAAAACTGAGGGGAGGCGAAGTAAAATCACGGTCGTCTGTAAGTCACCCACTCGAATTACTTTGTTGGGAAACTTGACGCATTGGATTTTTTGCCCTAGAAGGCCCGACATAAAAGCAAGTATCCCACAGGAAGGAAGAGAGGGACGGTCTTCCATATATTGAAAATTGGGTAGAACCGAGTTCATCTCAAGAAAATTGAACGCCACCTATTATCCGTATCATCTTGTCGACCCATTTCGCATTGAGTATTTTGGATCTGATTTGTAATATCATACTGCGGCTAGTATCGACATAAATTTCGTTTCTTGGCGGCATAACTTCGCATAGAAATATGGATGAAGTGCGCCAGGTTGATTAAATTCACTCAGTGCGCAGTACTTCTTTTACCTGATAAAGAAAATGTAAGTCTTTGATTAGGAAAACTGAATAAGCTTTACTAAAGAATCTTAAATAGAAATTAAAAAATCTAGGCTGTCTGAAAAATGCGCCAAGGTAAAGATCTTAAGTCGGCATTTTAAAAGAAAAGTTAGTGCGATAGTAGAAAACGTAGCGATGTGTATAAAATAGGATGAGATTACAACATATAAGTGTTAAAAGATAATAAAAGGGACGCAACAATAAGATAAAAATGTACTTACCTCATCTTGGGGATAGAAACGTGTAAGGTAAAAAAGAGATACCTAAAAAGGAAAAAACAACCTAAGTGATTAAAGAAGTAAGAAGAAATAATAAAAACCGACTTGAATAAAGCTAGAATAAACTGATGCAAAGCATTAGAAACTTGAGCTTTTGGATTATAAACAAAAATGAGTTTCCAATAAAGCCCTGGAGTAAAAATAGCTGAACAAGCAAACGAGAAAAAAATCTTATGGCTGTAGATGAACCCATTCTCGAACAGCTTCAATAACTTCTTCATTGCAATTAAACTTTCTTCCTCCTAGAGACCCTTTTAAGAGCCTAACCAAATGGAAATCTGATGGGGCAATGTTTGGGCTATAGAACAGATGTGACACAAGGCTCCGTTTTAATTTTGAAGGTGCATTCATCGTACAAGCAGCGATGAAAGTGAGAATTATTATGTAAGAATCAGACAGATTTTTGGCCTTTTTTACTGTTTTTTGTGATAGATGTTTTGACCAGGCCTGTCAGTAAATTTGAATAGTGCTCTGGTCCGGTAAGGAAATCTGTATGTAAAAGCACCCTCATATCATAGAAAAACGTAACCATACTTTTTCGTGCTGAAACAATGGATCTTGTTCTTTTTGGTGTTGGAGATGAAGGGCGTTGCTAGTGCATAAAATGCTCTTTTCGCTTCAAGAGTGGAATAGTGAGCCTAGGTTTCATCAGTAGTGTTGACAGACTTTAAAAAACGATACTTTCTTCCTCATATGCCTACAACAAATGAGCGATCTGTAACTGTGTTTGTTTGTGCTGGTCCGTTAGAATTTATGAAATCCAGCGAGAGCATACTACGATAGTGAAGCTGATTTTTGATGATGTGGTGTATACTATCCATGCTGATATTTTCCATAGAAGCCATAACGCCCATGACGTTGAAAAACTCAAATTACAATTTAAATTCAAACGCTTCTCATATGAACGAAAAGAGAATGCATTTTTTGGGTTCTATTATAACTATCAATGAGACCTGACTCCACCATTAAATTTGTGAACCAAAACAAGCTAGTATGAAATCGAAATATGCTAATTCTCCACCTCCAAAAAAATCGAAAGTAGTACTTTCAGCAAAAAAAAACATGGTCAGATTTTTCTTAGATTCGCAGAGCACGCTTTTCATAAACCTTCTCTCCAACCAGAAAAGCATTGATAACATAATTATTCGAAACTCATAACGCAAAAATGAAACCATCAATCCGCTCCAAGCACAAAGTTAAAACAGGTTTCCGTCTGATTCCCAGATAATGCATGCCTCCATACGACTGCAGCTACGTTAACAGTTTTAAGAAAGTTGAAATTGGACATTTTTCCTTATCTCCCGCGCACCCTGTTCCAAATTCCTCCTGGGTGAGCGTTAGCAAATACGGTTATTACAGTTATTTTTTAGAAAACATCTCTAAAATGTTAAAGTTATTGTTTAATGGACTGTTTTAACAAGTCCTATGCTTCAACTGCATCTATTACGGCACAATTTCTTGTAAAAGTTTCAATAGTACTATTTCAAGCCTACACTTTCGATTTTCTGCTTTATTTTATTCTTGAAAAGACAAAACCTGGTTTTATATTCCACAGTTCGAGTTTATCGTCCATATATTTACTTTGTAGTACTATTTACAAGGTAATATTGTTTTGTGGTACATCGTTGATGGTTTCTGGGCGTTTATAGGAGATTTAGTGAAGCTAAACCTATGCTCCTTCTTCGCTAATTTTATATCTGCTGTTATTCGTCTCCAATCTACAATGCCGACTCCTATCTTGCTTATGCCATTAATTTTCTCCTTCGATACTAGAAAATTTGAGAAATTAAGTGCAAAGTAAAGAAAGAATAACTAACACGAATCTTCTGCCTATTCCCGAAGTCAGGTACCACAGCAAGAAGCTTATCAGACATGACGACATGGCGCGACATGCTTTACATGCCTTAGGAGAACTGAAGTAAAATCTGTGCCTGCAATTCACCATTTTACGTGACCTTGTTCGGTAATCTAAGGCCTTTAAGAGGGATTCCCTTAAAATCTCTGTCCTAGAAATCTTGACGCAAAAGCGAGAACCCTACAGGACGGAGGAGATCGATCTTCTACATATTGAAAACTGCGAATAACCGTATTTATCTTGGGTGAAATTAAGGAGCATTTGCTATCAGTATTTTCTTGTTGATCCATACTGAATTGGGTACATTGGAGTTGGCAGGTATCAATATGAATTTCACTTCGTGGAGGTACGATATATTTTCGCATGGTGATTAAATTCGCTCGATACGCGAAACTTCTGTACCTGATCTGTTATTGATATATCTTAATAGGTAAAAATGAAATTCTTCACTCATAAATATGTTATTGCAACAAAATGATCAATGAAGTTTGTTATAAGTCACACAACCAAAAATTTTTAAGGTCAAAGTTTTTTGTCAATCATACCTTAACCTAGTTTAATTATGAAACTGGTATGCAAGCAAAATATGGGGAAAAATAATTGTGCTTTATATATGTATTCGAAATAAATAAATACGCATACAATTATACTTGTAACTAGTTACATATTGTTTATAATTAAAAACCTGTAAGTTTTTTTACAATTGGTGTTACAAACGAGATTTCATTATTTTAATCGTAAAATTATAGGAACAAAAAATAATAAATACAGTAAATTAAATTAAATGCTAATGCCGGTCACAAGCAAATAGTTAAAAATATGGAATGACTATGGGAATACTACAGAAAATGTAGTATAAATTGGATCCCATCCGAGAAGAACTTATTCAAATCAAAATAAATTGCAAGAAGAAATTGCAAGAGTAAATAAGATAAAAGATGAATTCGAGGATACCACGGAATAAGCTGGTATGGTAACCAGGCAATAGGGTGACTTACATAAAACGCTTATTCTTTTGATGACGACCATAGAAGATAGTGTGTCAGAACATACACAATATTAAGTTTATCATTAAGAACAGCAAAAAACGAATACAAAGCGAGCTGCGTAATTATGTGTCCACCAGAAAATGTGTGAAGGCACCCAGTATTATAAAGAATTCATTGTTGCGCAAAGTCTAATACACCATGTAAAGAAATGTGATCACATTGATATTCATGACTCGATGACACGATGAGAAGATAAAGGTGCGATAAAGCTAATTCTTGCAGAAGCGATGACATTACTATTAAAAAGTGAAACAATAATTATAGGCCGGCCGGATGGAGACTTTTGAGTAGGATGCGTAGAGATCCTAAAAACTAATCCCGACTAGAAGAGTACTAGTTAAATTCAAACAAACAACACCCCTGAAATTGACCAATGCCAATGCCTTCGAGATGGGGTTGTGCGCGTAAGTGTTACCTGTGAGGTCTTGCATAAAAATAAACAAGTAGGTTGTATCTGTTTAACAATTTTTCCAAATTCCGTATTCTACTCGAAGCTTCAGTAAAAGTTTGTCTAAAGAGCAAGAGAAGAATGCTGATCAATTGACTGAAGGTACGCTTACGTCTTTGATACTGCGAATTAATTGAACGAAAGAACAAACATGGTGAAACAAAATAAATACCTGGATTTGGTCAACAGATACGTCAGCAACTAAGAAAGCTTCCTTTAGCGAAACGAGAAGCTAAAAGATAATTTAAAACATAGCCGTTCAAGATCTTATCAAAACATCCAGTAACCACGGGCATCGCCAGTTGTACTGGTTAAGAAAGATGGCAGCACTGGATTCCATATAGATTACCATCATTTGAACCTTGTCTCTAAAACGAACAACTATCCAATACCCGGGATTAAAAATGAGTAAGGTATACTTTCCGACTCCAGGTAATTACCAATTTAGACATAAAAAGTGAATATTACAAAGTGAGTAGGGAGCCTGAACATCGTGAGTAGACGATATTTACTGTTGAATTGCGACTTCCGGAATTTTTTATGATTTTTTTGACCCGTCCAGGGACTTACAAAACGTTGGTAGGGAAGATTCTGAGAGACCTGTCCTAACCAACGCTTCTAGTTTACTTGGACGACATCATAAAGAATCCAAAGAATCTTGCAAAGGTGCTTCAAAAATTATGCAGTGCCTACTTCGAACTTGGTCCGGAAAAGTGTTCTAGGTATGGAAAATGTCGTGGCAGCTGAGCCAGACAAAATTCGGGAAAAGCATAGCTAAAAGATGAACATAAATTATAAATCTTTTTGAGGTTATACAGCTACTATCGCCAGTTTGTGTATGGATTTGTAGTTATTACAAAACTCAAACTTTACCAAAAAAATCAATCGTAGTTATCGAAAAAAAATTGTTAGAAGCCATTCAAAACACTTAGGTGAGTATTGATAGCTGTACCTGAACTCAGGTATTCTAGAATGGAAAGCGGATTTGTTATTGACGTTGATGTTAGTCACGTAGGTATACGCGCTGTTCTGTCGCAGGTTTCAGGATTGGCAAGAGCCAATATTGGATATCTGGCAAGGTATTGTGCAAGCTTGAACTGAACTACTGTGTCACTTGAAAATGATTATTAGCGATGATAAAGTCAATTAAACACTTTTACAAATATTATCATTTTTCTCGGATCTTAGAGGTTTGGGACTTTTTATAAAAACAGCGGTTGTCATGAAAACACGATGGATTATTAATTATTAATTAATTTTAATTTATTAATTTTATGTTGTCTGTTAATTTTTAATATCGTTTTTAGTCAAAATTTCAGCTTTTGAAATATAAACCTTTTGACAGTATGATACAATTAAGATTGAATAGTAATTAAAGTAAATGTGTTGAAATTTAAATTTCGCGTCAAGTTTGGTGTTTTTAGGAGAGAACAAATTTTTTTTTGTTTTTTAGAATTTTGACAGTTGGATTGGAACGTTTAAATAGTCGTTTTTGTTTAGCATTTTCGGTGATACTGACCGGCTCTAGTAATTTCCTTGACGAAATACGCGCGATGTGAAATAATTGGAAACGTCGCGTCGATTCGTGAAGACGCGAGCAAAGCCCGTAGGTGCGCGTGGGAGAATAGCAAAGCTTGTTCTGGCAGACGAGCCAAGGGTGGTGACAACGTAATTTGCGCGGCTATGAGTGTGTGTATCGGAACCCGCAAATAACTACCAAGTGGGAATTGAAGAGCCCTCCTTTTATAGACCCTGAGGTTAATCGTGGACCCTACAGGTATAGACCCAGGATAGGGACAAGATTATTCCCTAATTCAGCATCTATGCCCACCTGCACCTGTATGCTGTTAGACCAGGTATTTTTGGGGTGTAGTAAAAAGGAGATAATTCTCTCTTACTCATCACCAGGCATGTGTTGAAGCCTGTAGTATTGACAACCCCCTCCCCGTGCTACATGCTCTCTTATTGGCGGACTTAGTTCCTTAACACGAATAGAAGGAAGTCCTATCTGAAATATAAATCTTAGTTTTCGGTATTAACAACCGGGGGTCTTTATTTTCCCCAGTGCAACTTAGTCAATGGAGGATGTGGCGTCTCCACCATACTCGCTCGTTCGATCTATCGTTGGATCGTTGGTCTTGACTACGTTTAATTGGCAACCTAGTCTAGCTGAATTTAGTTGTACAACCTTATGATTTATTCCTATGCGGAACGATTGCGCTGAATATTAGTCGTAAAATTTGTGACGTTTTTATTTTGCAATTAATTTCATTATACTGTCAAACGTCTTCCCAGTTATTTGTTTTATTTTAAATATGAAGTTAGATTATAGAATTGGTACCTGCGCTACATCTGAAGACGTGGAGTGGGGCTTGCTCCTACCATTTTATTAGCTAGTACGTTACGGGTAAATAAACTCGAGCAACCAGTTCTGACACACTGGTTGACGCCGGTTGAGCATATTCTTTATCGCGACCTGAGTCAGTTGCGCCCAAACCAACGTGTGTAACGCGCACCCCAGCATTACTTCATCGGAACTGTCAACAGCGATTTCTGCCGGTGTTTCACCCCCCCCCCCC
>JAHWXV010034212.1:0-18728 GCA_024586415.1 Phrixothrix hirtus
CATATTTAAAATGGCGGTATCTCATTTTATATATACAACTATCTTAATTTATTTTAATTACATACATTATTAGTAATTTATCTAATTTTTAATTAGTTTATATTAATTTATTTGCTGTTTAATTAGATAAACTCCTAGGTTTACAAACATTTATATCTATAATTAATTATTCTAATTATTCAATGTTTCCCGCACTTCGCGATTTGTTAAAGTTTTTTATATTGTCTTTCTAGTTACCTTAATAATCAAATTATAACACTGAAGCTCGCGAAAAACTGCATCGGTTTTTATAATCGCGATTTCGGTGTTATATAGGTACTTTTACAGACGTTTATGTGTACTTGAGATTATAAAATTTCTCACCTGAAGCAGAATATGCCTCTTCAGATAGAGCAGCATTCGTCAATGTCAAATACATTAAAATCAAAGGCATCCAGATTCATACATCTCAATAAATCAGCTGAAATAACTATATTAACGTTGAATCCACGGGTTACCAGAGTCCAATAATTGATAAATTTTTGAATAACGGCAGTTATTTTAAGTTCCTCCGTATATACGCGAATCAAGAATAATGTTTGCAGTCGCTCATAGAATATATGGAATTAAATTCGCTTACGGTAACTGACAATGAAAACGAGTTTTTGATTTGTCCCCGATGTAACATACGCTTATTAATAGATTCATACTTCACCTCAATAAGGGAATTCACTGGAATGTTAATATTTCTGTGTTGACCAATAGTTCTCAAACACAATAAATTCACAAATTCAGGTTAGTATATGGTTGAGTAACTTCATAAACAAGTTAAGGTGGTAGAAAATAGCTTTCCTGACAATGTTTTCTAAGTATAATTATTTGTCAGCCAACTATTGGTCCACATTCCCAAGCAAATATTGCATGAATAAATAAGGTAAATTGGTAAGTTGTTAAAAATAGATTATTACCGTGTAGTACTCAAATAGACAGTACTAGTAATTGACTATATATATATATATAACTGATTTAATTATGAACGTGTATCACTTCATGCCAAATACTATGTAAAATTAAGACTTTACTATGTATTTCGGTAAATAGTTGAATTGAGTGGAAGAATCTTCAGCCCAAGGGATGCAGTGATTATATGAACACGCATCCTAACCTTATTTCAGAAATTTATATGAAATGTAGGCTTTGTTCAAGTTAACATTGCATCATGTACGAATTTTGTAAAAGCACATTACAATCACATTTTGATTTACATTTTTAGGACTAAAAATGAACTTTTTTAAATTTTGGACCGTGAAACAAACGATAATAAACTGATGATTGTTTACTTACGCGCCTCTCCCAGGCATAGGACTTAAATTTAAAATACGGCAATGCTGACTAGATACTTAATGAGCGGACAGGGTCTTCTATATTAAAAATTTGTAATTTACAAGGTTATTTAATATAATCAAAATAAGGAAATATACCAATTGAATAAAAATAAACTAGATATATTTTCTTAGAGTTTGTTTAATGTATGAATTGACACATTTAAATAAGTGAGTATTGGTAAAGCATCGACGCAGGAAACTGGACATAGACAATCTTGCCGTTAGGTGGTAGATCACGAAATCGGTTAGTTGCGTTTGAACCTCGACTGCAAATAGCATGTAGATATATGCAGATGGATACATATGGATATGATTTTATATGAAATGAACGCTTTTATTATTATTATTTAAAATGTCAACTTTGTATTAGACGACAAAGAAACCTTAAATTAAGGAAATGCAAATGTGCAAACTGTAACGTATTTCAAACAGAGTCAACAGACACCAGTTAAAAATAAATAAAAGTGTGTCACGGTAACGCAAGAAGACTACAAACGAACCAATAACTCTAAATTTAACATCTTTTGCTGAGATCCGGTCGGAGTGTTAGTTGTTCGAAGAGCTCTCTGAGACGGGTTTTCTGATTAAGCCAATATCCAATCAAGTGTAAACCGTGAAGAACAAGATTAATTGGCACGAAAAATATTCTACTCCCATTCTTAACCGCGTGACATGCACGAGACATCATCTTTTGATGAAATAATCAACGTCGAAAAAGAAAACAATCCCATTCTAATTACCTAATAACTGGCTATGTTAACAATCTAGATAGATCATTTTTCACGTAAATGAGGTTTTAAGCATTTAATTACATAAAAAGAGAATTGCACATACTATCCTAAAATGGTCCCTTTAACTTGAGGTGGCTAATTAATTTAACAATTGTTTAAAGTATGTTTTCAAAATTATGTTTGCTGTTTTCAAATAAATTGTTTATAGTTTACGTGTTTAACAGAATTGAAGGTTAACATGTACAAGGAATACCATTATATTAAACAAACAGTTCTTAAGGTCATTATGATTCTCTTTGAATAATAAGTAAATTTATACCTAATTGTGCCTTATATAAAAATAAAATATTTTGGTGCTTCGATAAATTATTGTTCCGGGCATATCTCGATTAAATCAAATTAATCAACTATAGAAATGTATCGATAACACCTAGCACAAAGCCGCTGCACAAGCATTCTAGCTAGATTCGTGGCGTTACACCTGTCATTGCCAACTTTGTCCTAGAAATATGGAAACTTCCTTCGGTAATGAATAGAGCAAGGAATGACAATGCACTTAAGTTTATAGCGAATCGCTATATATATTTCGTATTATTGAATTTAAGGGCCAGCACCTACTAGAAGCGACGAGCTTGCCACATTCGACCAATTGAAGGTAATGTGTATACGTTGTAACAAGACGCTATCATTTATTGTCTATGCCTTTTTAACCACTGTCGCCACTTTATAATATTGTTGAAATATGTATAGTTGTAGGATTCCAGTAATATTATACTTCGACGTAGCGCTACGGTGAAATAGAACGCCACTGGTTATTATTCATTTAGCAACAAATTCCGCTTCCTACAGTTTAATTCACTTGCGTTAATCGTTGAAGAAATAAATATAGGAAAGGAATTAATACGCATATAAAATTTAATCAAATGTAAGGAAGTGGAATTGCCGATCCTAAATTCAGGAATTCCGGCCTTGCGATACAATAATTCCTTATTTGCTTAAATGGACGGGATGCAAATCCTTAGCGTTAAAATGGATTACAATAATGAATTACCTATCCTTGAAGTAGCACAGTTCTCATAGATTAGTTAGCTTCTTGCTAATTAATTGTAAGCTGAGTACAAACATGTAAATCACATTTGGTTTTATGAATTCGATAAATCGGCTTCACTTGGTGAATTTAAATAATCGGCTAACGGTAATTTATTTAATTGCAAGTAAATTTTGCAAGCGCGTCTAAAATTCTTGCAAGATTTGTCATCTATTTGGAAACACCCGGTATACATATATAAGTTAATTAATAGTAATACCTAATTGGTGAATTACCAGTACCATTTTTATGTCAAAATTACAAACGTAAATCTTTAAATTTTGCAAATCCATTTTTAACAACATTTATCAATATTCAATTAACCCCAGTTCACGTTTTGTAAAACAGGGGCTTTTTCTTAAAAAAATACATCAGATTTCCAGTAAGAATGTTTATTCTTCTAAAAATAAATGTTAACCACCGATCCCCTTCGCTCGGCAATTTCAAGGAGTAAATTTTCATTAACAGGCAGTAGAGTCTCAAACGTGACGAAAGGAAGTAATACCCTTTAGTTTGCGTACCAAAAAGTAAGTGTGAGGAAATAATCGGCGAGTTACCCTCTTGTATGGTTATGTTTTGGAGGCCCAATTAGTGAGAATTCGACCTTATACCGCTGAAGGCTAATTGCGTTTGGAGTCAACATCGATTATCTGTCCTAATTGTTAGTAAAGGCTAGAATCCGACGAAGCAGAGGTAAAGATACAAAAGAATCCGCAAACGAAAGTGGCATTCTTTCTTTGAAGGCGCAGACCGCCGAGATCTCAAATAAGTCCCACAAGACACTGGAATTCTCCGTGGAATTCGACAATCAACCCCCCATTTCTTGTAATGTAGCAATAATCCGCTAGCAGACCTACTTCAACCCAGTAGTAGATAGATCATTTTGTTTTGTTTTGTGAGATTTAATTAACGAACCGAAAATTTGTTTATTTAGGTAATCATAGCAAATTAAGGCCACAATTAGACGGGGTCAGTAATTTGTTATTAATAATTAAGGTAGTTTTAGAGATCAAACCCAGGGGTCCCCTATTTTGCGATTTTATTAATTAAGTAATTGACGGTTTAAATCTTCTTGTACTATTTTATATTATCTTTATTATAAGTGACTTGTTTAAAACAGACGATCTTATTATTTCACTGTCATAAATAACCTTAGTAATAATAAATAACAGTTTCTTACACGAAAACGTTAGACATACGTAAGTAGAGCATTTTTAGTTGTGAGTTGTGATCACATCCTTCCGGTTTTAAAATAGGCCCCTTTACCGTCCCATTTCCGAAGTCTGACCGTTAAACAATTAAGGTAAAGCGGCGCCCATAAATCACGACTTTTCCCCGTTTTTTGACATTGGCAAATCATTCCTGAATTTTTGCTAAATTAATTTCATCGTAGACGTAGCATTCCCCCTATCTCCACTGTTGTGACCGGAGGAAACTAGCTAATTCAGGAAAATTAACACCTTTAACAACCTCTGGAGCGAAAGTAGCTTTTCAGCTCGTTATATCTTTCATAAATAGAATGAACACATGGAAAAAATATAATTTAATTATGAGATCACGTCTTAATAATTATTATGGAATAGATGTTGTATGGGCCTTCGGCAACAACTTTCGATTTGGGACTCTGCCGTGAACAGATGTTTTGTAGACGTATTTTTTATAAACGAAGGCTATTTATCCTGTGCTGAAATCTATGATAAGCACTTCAACATACATAATTTTCTGTATGTCAACGGAAAAATAAATAATTATTATTATATTAACATTATTCTTAAAGGTAACTTTTGTGCTCGCGTATTCAGGAAGTATACTATGTTAGCAACTTATTTCCTAAACTTACAGGATATGATTTAGTGATTTCACGTAAATATTAATTTTTTCCAAGTCGGTTTCCTGTCAGGAGCTTCGTGAGGTAAGTTTTATTAAAAAGGCAAATAATCACATTATTAGAGTTCTTATAATTATGTTAATGTACAGGGTGCAACTCAAAACTTTCCTTCTAGTGCTAAACTATCCTTTGTTACACATTTGCATTTTAATTTTCTTTCCTATCAATCATCAAGGTCAGATACGCAACATCCCCGTGTACTGAACTCGAAGTTATTTCAGCAATAACAATATAATACACGTGTTTGTTCGTAAATTAAGGTGCTTTTGATTCTAAAGTAAAATAAAGAAGGTTATGGCAACGGATCCTAATTTATCTTTGATAGTATAAACGAAAATGTTTAACTAAATTCAAAAATGAATTTATTGAATGTAATTTGTTTAATAATTTTTCAACTAATACTGTAAAACCAAGCTTTAATAAATTATTTAAAATATTATGGGTTAATGCGGAAATAAATGTAAAGTCAATGGTGAAATGAAATCTATGGAAACCTTGAAAGAAGCTAATAGAAGCAGCACTTAATCTAATATATCGTCAGCTGCGTTATCTATGATTGAGTTAATGGAGTATACATCATGCCACCCTAATTTTTAAAGTCTACTGAAAAGAACATTGACAAAATGACATTGAATGGTCTGCACAAAGTCAGACCTGTGTCCATATGATTTCTTATTTTGAAAATATCTGGACTATCGTGTCTATACCGAGCGATCGGCAATAATCCGGCAATTGAACGAAAACATCAGCTATAAAATCCATATCATTTCTCAAAGTATGTCATCTAGTTTTCCAACATTGAGGGCTACATGAGTGTCAATCTCGCGAAAGTCGCTTATCTTGAGAATGTGATTATTAAGAAGCTCGGTCGTTTGAACCTTGTATACCTACACAGTGGGAATTTTTATTCTAAGACAATCGTAGAAAAACAAATTAAGTTTGTTGTTTTCTGCAAATGTGTAATTATTAGTGAACCAAAATTAGCTATTTGTAAACAGCGGCTGTTTTATATGCATAATGCAGATTAGTCTTTTATTTATTTAAAATGTAGGTATTCGTAATGCGTCCATTCCACAACCCTGAGAGTACGAGGTTCATGCTCTACCGACTGGTTAGCTGAACGAATTAAGATTTAGAAGATTTGGACGAGCACTAGCTATGACTCGATCTAGTATTACCCACTCCTTGTTTATTACAGAATGGGTGGCTTTATTTATTTATTTCTTTTCCCATTATTTCGAGAGAGTTTGCCTCTCCCCAGGCTTAGTTTAGATTTTTGGTGGTCTGGGTCTGAATCTGGACATAGAAGAGCCATTTCAACTTACCTTTTTATTATCAAAGGGTAAGTGGGGTATATTTCTTGGCATCTTTATTGTTTATACTTATGGAAGGCCTGTAAATGTTATTTTTCGGATAGTCTCTTTTTTAGACAAGGAAACTTCTTTCGGTCAACCCAGTTGGGGTAAGTACTAGCTATTATTTGCCTGTTAAAAAATCGCTGACTTTTAATTCCTTAAATTTAATTTCCTTCTATTTAATCTATGAAAGTTTACTTCTTACTGAGTCACAATGGATTCAGATATTCTGAACGATTGCTAGCGTTGGCTGAGTATCACTTAGAGATTACCTATCTTTCCTCTAATAACGATAAGTGCAAATTCTTTCGTTTTCTTTTAGCACTTTTGTTTTCTGATTTAAAAAGCTTCTTCCTTTGATGTTTAGCCGTTTCGGTTCTAATTACTGAATTTATTCTATAAGGCTGTTATCCTGAGCCACATATTTTAAAGTACACTTTCAAGCATGACATCCATAGGGTAATATTACACAATGCTTTATTTCATAGATGCACGGTTGTTGCGCTCTGTTAAAGCAAGTACCTGAAATACTATCATCGTCCCGCTGTCAGGTGAAAGCGAAGACACCTGCTGGAATGGACTTTCACCACTATTTCTGTCAATACCATTGATGATTGGAGATATTGCAGCAATTTATGTATTCATCCAATGTGAATCCCCGCTATTATTATCTCTTAACAAAAATGAAAGGAAAATTGCGTGGGATGTCTTACGACTCTAGAAATGGTGATGGGCGCGCTCATATGTCAGAATGTGCAAATAATGAAGTAATATAACCAGTCCCTCCTCTGCCAATAAAGCAAAGTACGAATTATAGTAGTAATGCTACTACTTTCAATTCAAATCTTGTAAAATCTTTAAGATAAAATCAAACGAATATACGAAATCTATACGGAAAGCGTCCGACTCATCTTAATGTTTTCATTGTAGATAACGAGGTTTCTGTGTGGAGGGAGAAACTTTGTGGGGGCAGGAGGCATAACTTGAAAGCGTTTCTGACAAGAACAGTACGCAGTGATGTATTTATTGAAAATTGTGAACGTCGAATTTTCATCTCAATATAAAACCGAACACGGTATAAAAACGAGTTTGTATCAAGTTTTGCCAAATAATTAGTCATTCATGTTCGGAAACGATGACTATAATTCGTAAGACTTATGAAGATGAAGCTACGAGTGCACTGTAAGTGAAGGAGTGGTTTAATCGATTCAAAGATGACTGTATTTTAATGAAAAGTAATACGTACTATATAGCTCTACAACCTTGCAACCTCAAAATAACCGAAAATGTTAATGCAAGTTACAATGAATGAAATTTGTCGTTTGGCTTTGTGCGAGTTAGTAGATCTTTTAATTCAAGAGAACCTTTAGTTTGAAATTTTAAGCCAACATCTGAGAATAAGTCGCGCGGATGAAACATTCATTTTATGGCTGTTAACACAATTTTAGATAGATTGTCGCGTGGTAGTTGCTCATGACAATTTGGAAACGGTCCGAGTTCCTGTCTGCTTCGTTGAGGACGGCAGATCAACAACCGAACAAGTCGTATAAAAGTCGAAGTAATGTGAAGGCAATGCTTCCTACTTTATTCGGTCTACCAGTTACGGAAAGATTACGCCATGTATTGAGAATCAAGTCAGCTACTCATTCAACTCAACCTATAGCAGAGTTTTTATAATATATCTTAGGACTGTCAGCATTAGTATTTTCTCAGTAAAGTTTCATGTGACTTATGACTGTTTTTGAAAGTCAAAAAGGTATGAGATTTGATGACGTCGCATACAAAAAACGATTCAACAGATTGTAGCTATGGTTTTTCGTGCTGGCAGTTTGCTTGAATTTTCGAGGTTTCGTCAGTGAGTGGGAATGATGCCATTCACTGTAAAATTGTTTGGTCTCTGGTATATAGTAACGGACCATGGTTCCTCATCGGTCACAATATGAGTCAAAACTTCATCACCGCTCCGAAATGACAACGAATGCGCTATACATTTGATTTTGTACACTTTTGTAAGCATTTTTGACACCCATCGCGATACTTGAGGACGGTAATAGCGAATCGTCTGTCGCCGCAAATGTAGCTGTCTACCTGTCGTATCCAATCCTCAGTGATGACAGTCGGCCGCACAGACCATTTCTCATTGCGGACATCAGTAAACCATCTATATCACTTACGCAAGTTCGCATCGTAGCCTATACGATGCAGTATAAATGAATAATCGATTCACGCAGCAGCTTGAAACGCATGGGCTGTGTAGTGGTAGGCCACCTGACTACGTCTTATTTTGCAAGTTCTCCCGCAAATATCTACGTGACCGTTGTGTGCAACCGTGCTTTCTTAAGAAATGGCCTTCGTACGTGAAATGACCTATCATATTTACTTAACCACACACTGGGGAATAGCAATTGTTTAGCTTAATGATATCTATGGAAATAGGATTTATGAGTTCGTCAACTTTTTTAAGTCACACCGCCGATGGACGAACAATCGACTGGTGGAAGCTTCCTAATATTAGGAAGTAAATAAATTTACCATTTAAATAATTTTACTCTTAAACTTCGTCAATGCAAGTTGTTCGTGTTGCAGTTTCACTTAAGTCTTTTTTGATTTTGTTTTAAAAATACAACCATTTTTCCATATCTACAGCACGCATCAACTTAACACGTTTCCAGCAAGTTTTAGACGTATTCAACCTTGTCGGAGAAAATTAACCTGTCAAGTAGATGAAGTATGACTTTTCAGAATATTTACTACTAAATTAACTAGGACAGGCGTTCAAAGGGTTCCCTAACTATATTTGTTAAATGTTTTTATTTTTGAAGTTTTAGAAATTGCGTTTTCATAAAACTAATGTAAATGAAATTAAAAAAATTTATTGTAGTTGTATTTATATACAGTAATGTAGATTATAAATTAATTCGAGAATATAGGACAGGTTTTATTTGATTGATGGATAACATCTTTCAGTTTTGTTGGCTGCACGATTACGCCGACAATGGGTAAATTAAGCAATCAACATTAATAAAGCGTTACATAAAGAAAGAGCCGAAATTAAGTATCGTGTAGGGAAATTTTGTTATGTTGCATACAAGAGTACCAATATTATGTATATAAATTGTCTAAAATATGGTTATGTATTTAAGCAATTTATTAAATAAAATATGATGAATCGACATCATGAAGATGTTTCAAAATTCCTCCCTAAGTGTAGTAAATCACCGTGGCAGTCTACTCTTTTTTGTATTGATTATGTTAATATTTTATGCAGTCTATAATTTGTGATCACGCGATATATTTTTGCTAACATAATTTATGACTATTTTAGTTAATATTATGTACAAGCTGGTAAAGTAAGAAATATTTCGTTACAGTCGATATTATATTAACGGTTTTGATTATGGTGTAGACATTCGTCTGTTGTGATTGCTCCCATCTAAATATTAATTTGTTGTCTGTAAAAGTATTTGACAATCCACACAGATGTTGATAATTCGATCGATTGCAAAGTTCGATCAGTTACTCGCTAACTAAACGTTCAAAACCGTAGATTTATTATTATTCATTGGACACTTGTATATATCGATGTATTATGGACGCCACTGATGTCATCAAGTGGTGCACAATCCTTAAAAACGTGACAATATGTGTTTAGGACGCTGAGAAATCGGATTGCTTGTCTGTCATCATGTATGAACAGAAACAAAAGCTTGATCGTATCAGTCTTCGGAACGATGTCATGCAGGTGAGTAGTAAAATTGTTAGTCAGCATTTGTAATACCACAATGTCTATGATAGGTGGATGGTAACAAATTGACACAATCCCTGAATTACTATGGCAACGGATTTATCAATGAAATTGGTACAGAGAATGATACATGCACTTCACATAAACCCCTGAAAGAAAATAAGAACCTCTCGCAAGGTGCATTGTCCACTTGTAGACAACTCGACCACGAGGAATAGGGCGTTTTTAAAAAAAAATACTTGGTTAATGTTGAAGTGATAAATTATTTCTTGACATAAAAGTGTAGTAAAATGTATGCCACTGAAGTTATGTTTGGAAAATAATGTCTGATAGATGTTTACTCTGTCCATCGGTGCACTTTTCCACTCTGCCTTTGAAGTTCTCCCACACTTTTTCCAACGTTTGCTGATCAATCAGTTGGATCTCACGTCGAATCGCACCTTTAAGTTCCTCTAATGTGCGAGGTTTGTCCGCGTAAACACGAGATTTTAGGTAATCCCAGAGGAAGAAATCCCACATACTGAGGTTTAGAGAACACGGAGGTCAAGGCACATTTCCATACTGAAAAATGAGATGAATGGGAAAGGACGCCGAAGCAAGTCCATAGATATTCTTGCAGTATGGGCTGTTCCATCATCTTGTTGGAACCAAATTTCATTTGTGGTTAGCCTCCTTCTCTTACGCAACTCTCTTAGAAAAAGGTTTCTGGTAATTTCAAAGTACTGCTCAGAATTTACTATCACTGTACGCCTACCATCCTCGAAAAAATAGGGACCGGTGACACAGCGGCGCGACATCGCACACTATACTGTGATTAGTGGTGAATTCAGAGGGATTTGTCTCTGCCCAGTACCGACAGTTATCCGTGTTTACTCAAATGAAAGTGAGCCTCATCTGATATGAAAATTATCATATCATTGTTTTCTTTAAACAGTTGCAGCATCTGTACAACAAACTCTTCACGCTGTTCATAGTCCGCTTCATTCAATTGCTGCTTGGACATGATTTTGAATGGGTTTTTAAAATTTTCCTGATCAATTCTTGTTCCAGGCGCAAAGCAAACGAGTGCTGACGAGAAGATCGACGTGGACTCTGTAACAGCACTGTTCTTACCCTTCCCACATTTTCTGGCGTACGTACTGTCTGAGCAGACCCAGGTGGTTTTCTTTTTATCAACGATCTAGTTCGATTAGGGACCACACCGTGTAGTTAAATATTGAAATGACGCCAGAAAAGAAGTTGGGTTGCTGTCAGCAACTCACCGGTTTTCACAAAACTATCGTATGCAAATACGCGGTGTTGTAATGTCTACTGCTCGATTGTGACTGAAACTGCATTTCTTTAGGGCTGGCAACCCCGTCTCCCTCCCACTTCCCACTGTTGAGTACAGTCCCAACCAAAAACGCCCTGTTTCCCGTGGTCACCTTGTACAAGACTACAAAAATGTAAACAACATTTGTCGTCACATAAACTGTTTTACGCGACTGTAAAAGGGTTTATTTTAAGCAAAGAAATCTACGGTTTTGAGCGTTCAGTTAACGAGTAACTGATCGAACTTCGCAATCGATCAAATTATCAACATCCGCGTACATTGTCAATGCTTACTACACTATTCTTAGAAGTCATCGGCTGGCTATTCAGAGATATTCTTTCACAAAAAATTATTCTTCTCCACGACAATACGTGGACATTACTGCCAGGCTGACAGAGGACTTGTGTGTGATAAATTTCATTGGGAAATTTTTGATCATCCAATAACCAGTTTGAATATGATACTATCAGATTTTCACCTATTTCTGAAACGATTTTCAAACTATGACGACCTACAGAGTATTATCGCGCAATGGTTGAATCATTAGCTCGCCATTTATTATACTGATCTTGAAGTACGAGTACCTAAATGTCCGCTGCAACTAGATTTGGCTATGAGATAAAAACATACATTCGGTTTCTTATTTTACGGATTGCCCCCGTAATTATGATTAACCCGGGATAATATTTTGTAATTAATTTCAATATTTGGAGGCTTTGTGACTTGCTTTTCTAAATTAATATAGTTGATTAGGTTCTTTTAGAAAACAAATTGATATTTTTAGTGTTTTATAAAATAAACAAAATCTATGTCGAAATTTGTTTAAAATAGTAGCAATATATAAAAAATTGCTCACGAAGGACCTATATTTTGGTTATTCTCAGCTTATTGGTGCCTATTAGTAATATACGTGATTTATTGTGTCATGCCTCCAAATAAGCTGATTGAAACAAAGACCGTGTAAGAACATGACGGGCAAAGAAGAAGGCAATTCCAAAATAAATAAAGGTAAAGTAGAAGAAATCGTTTGAAGCATTTTACAAATAAAAATATAGTGAGATTGTAACACGTTATACTGAATTGATTCAGGAGAATTCGACAAAATTTTCGAGAGCATATAGAACTGTTGTAACATTAATCTGCTGCTTCTGTCTTTGTTTATGGTACCCGGTTGGTATTTTTGAAGCGATTTAGATGACTGTTGTTTGTGACGATCTTCTGAATTAAACATTATTATCAGATCCTCTCAGAATTTTTATAACAAAATCTAAGACACATAGCAAACCGAATTATTAATTCGCAGGTCGTCAATATAAAACATTGATTGAATAAAATAATGTAAATATGAAAATTAGTATAAATATACAAACTGGATAAGAAATAAATGTAAAGGCAGTAATTCTGTAAAAATATAAGAGATAAAGAAGTTTATAAACGTAAAGTATTTAATTTAAAAATAGCATAAGTATAGACACCTAGTGAACAAAAATGTAAGTTAAATATAAGTAAATTGTAAAATAAATATTAGAAATAGGAAAGATTACAATGGTAGGAACCCGTAATAGTTATAGAGTTAGTTATTCGATGACACTTAACAATCATTTACAAGAATAAAAGCAAGCATTCATAATACAATTTTAAGAAATGAGATAATAATTGGATATAAAAGACTAAACATTTTTATGCAAAATTGGAACCATTCCCAGTTCTCTACAGTTAAAACAATTAATGCAGTTTTTTATCTATGTTATGAAAACTTATAACTTTTTCCGAATGACCCATAACCAACTTGTTCCCCACTACAGGTCTTACAAACGTTTATGGATTTCTACAAAGCGTTTGTGACAAGTTAATCTAATCTCCGTATACAGTCCTTAGGAACATCTATGGACTTTTTTAAGGAGTACATAGCCAAACGCTATTATCAATATCAAGAAACTCTATGGATATGCAAATAATTCTAAGCTTACCCGTATTAATCCGATTGATAACCGCACATCCACCTCTCTAATGTTACATATACTATTTAGCATATAATGCGTGTTGTATGTTATTGTTTCTATCTTATCCGACATTGCACGAACGAAATGACCGTAGATAGTTTAGATTTAGTTGCACAAACAGGATTAACCATAGACTTAAGAGGAAATAGAACATGTGTATATACAGCATTGAAACGCTTAGTCCGAGTATAGGATTTAAATCTTAACATAAACTTAGTTAAAAAAAACCAAAAAATAATTATAGCCCAATCCATGAAACAGAATTATAAACAATATTAAAAGAGTGTAACGCCATTATTTCAAAAGACCAACAGAAAAGTGGTTCTAAATGATGAAGTACTTACAAATCAAATTATATACACGTACGTGAATTTAAATACTGCTAAAACTAAATTGCCACAAATAAAAGAAAACTACATTACGAGCATGCCAGAATCTGCACATAGTTATTCTTTGAACTGAGCTAAGACGAAAGGCCAAATCATTGTAATAAAATATTGATTACATCTTGTAACGGGTTCATTACTTTTGTCTTTGCAAAAATACAAGGTGTTAAAGAAAACAACCAAAAACAAGTAAAAAAACCTCAATGGCCATAGTAAGTGCGATTTTCGTTTTTGTAAATATTTTGTAATTTTTAGCATTTAGAGCTACTTCTTCTCAAGAAGGAACTCCGCACCCTTTCTAAAAAGCCCGATTGTGCTCGAATTGATTAACAACATTGTTGAATATTTACAGCTGTTGTGTACACTAAACTGTTCAAGTAGCCACAAACACAAAAGTCTAAGGGAGCTAGGCCGGGAGACAGGGCAGGCCATGGAATGGGACCCCTCGACCTATCCATCTCCAATGAAATGTTTGGTTCAGGTACTGCCTAACAGCAAGCGTAAAATGCGGCCGTTTACCATCTTAAATAAACCAAATATCCAATCTTTGATTTAGAGCAACATTTTCCAAAATCCCGGGCAAAGAGTTTACCAGAACTGTAACGTTGTGGCAAAACATGCGTATACATAGTACCAAATTGATGATGAAGGTTGTGGCTTGCTTTGATTTTAAAAACGGGAATCGCTCTTATCTGGAAAACTATTGTTTTGCGGACCCATGTTCATTATGACCTTTTTATTTGTTTTCAGTCATGCTCTATGTCCCTTAAATATCTATACATTTTATTTAACACCCGGTATAGAAATACTGAAATACTAAATAATATTCACTTAGTTCAGTTAAGATTTATCTATTTTAATTTGCATCTATACTTATTGCCGTTCAATATAAGCGTTTCATCTATGGTGGTAATTGTATTGGTGTTGTTTTCTTACTCAAGCTTATTAAATTCTGTTTAAACATAGTATAACACTTTTTTCAGTATTTTCAAATTCAATGTCGCGATTACCTATTTGTTTAATTTTTAGTTCATATCCGTTTTAGTTTATTAATACGTCTAATTTGGATGCATTCTTATTCTGACTTTCAAATTTAGTTATTCTGTAAAACTTATAATGGGCTGGAACGTTTCTTGCGCCCCAGAGGTTCACAAGGATGTTAATTTTCCTGAATCAGCTAGTCTTCTCCGGCCACCTAAGTGATAACGGGGGGACCATACGTCTACGATTAAATTAACTTAGCCAAAAATGCAGGAATGATTCGTGAACGTCAAAAATCGAAGAAAAGATGTGATTTACGGGCGCCACTTTACCTTAATTGTCTTAGACGGTTAAAACTTCGGAAATGGGATGGCAAAGGGATCCTATTTCAAAACCAGAAGGATGTATTGATATTATGGAGTGCTAAATAATTAATTATTCCTCGTACGCTACTGGATGCGCTCTTCAATCTCGTCGAGTAAGACTCACAACTACAAAATGTTTTACTTACTTAGGTCTAACGTTTCCCTGTAAGAAACTGTGATGTCCTACTACTAAAGTTATTTATGACAGTGAAATAATAAGATCATCTGTTTTAAATAAGTCGCTTATAATGAAAATAACATAAAATTAATACAGACAATACAAGAGCATTCAAACGAGCAATTAATTAATAGACAAAATTGAAATTTAGGGGCACCCCTGAATTTGATTTTTAATGAATACCTTACTTAATAATAACAAAATACATTCCCCTTTTTAATGGTGGCGTTAGTTTACGGTACTTATCTAGAATAAATATGTAGTTTCGGTTCGTTAATTAAACTTCACAAAACAAGAACAAATAGATAACTGCTACTTAATTGAAGTGGTTTCTCAGGGATTTATTACTACATTATGAGACAGGGGGTTGATTGTTGGATTCCCTATTGAAGCTCAGTAACTTATAGGGTAGAAGAAAATTATCGAAAAAATGTCACTTACCTGTATTTGCATTGAATTACGTGACTTTTGATAGCAGGCTCCAATGTCTCCGGCACTTCATGAATACAGCGTACGTGAAATTACTTTCCCAGTCGCCCTACAGCCCTATAACCAACCTTGAACGGGGATAACGAAAATCCGACCCAATTTTCTAATTTCGCATATAATGCCAAGCTGCCTAATTCACCGCGATTCAGGCAATCGATAGACGTTGTTTTCAAGAAGTTTTATACGGCCGTTTTACCTTGAGATAGCCGGGAAAAGGGGGGTCTGTGGTTAACGTTTATTTTTAGAAGCATAAACATTCCCGTGGGAGAGCTGATGGAAATTGTTTTAAAAACGTGAACTGGAGGTTTCAAAATGTTAATAAGTATTAATAATTAGAAGCAACCCGTAAAATCCTTGTTTATAATTTTAAATACAAAATTTATATTGGTAGTTTGCCCATTTGATTTTGTTATCATTTCATATATATTTAGGGAACACCCTATATATATATATATATATAGAGAGAGAGAGAGAGAGAGAGAGAGAGAGTTCCCAAATCAATGACCGAATGCTTATTTTCAACACAAGTGCGAAGAGGAGGAGGCGTCCGTGCTTTGAACCTTGTAGCATTATGACGGTTTTAGATTAAATTTGTAATTCATTCCATTAAAATGAATTAATTCATTTAAAAAATTAAAAATACGAATATTCTAGGTTAATAGTTTCGATTCACTGCAACCATGCATTTTATTAAATTTTGTTCTTCTAAACGCAACCGTAGTTCTTTTTTGTTTAATACACCAATTTGATATAGACTAGGAAATTTTAAATTAAATGACTTTGAATCAAAATCAGCAAAAGTTAACAACATTCAAAGAGTAAGATCCCTTGGAGTTTACTAGTGTATTACATAGCAGTATTTCCGACGACTTCACATAGATTATGTACTTATTTAGATACTTGACGACCATCTTTACTTTATTTTACTGAAAAATTTACAATGGTATTAGTAAACAGTTGGCATAGTAATTAGATAGCATGATCACGTTGAATTGCTGTTCCGAACGCCACGATACTACGTTTGGCGAGATGCCGTTGTATCTGCTAATTAATGCTTTAATTAGGTCAACCGTACAAAGTAAAGATTGCTTCTATATTAATTGTTTTAATCTAAAATAAGGTTCTGCGGGAAGGTGTATTGTTTTTATGTTGGCCTAAATTAAATTGTAATTCTAGGGCAACAGAATTATTTAAAATTGGTTTTTATATCAAAATGCCATCTGGTTTCCAAATTTAAACCTCAATGATTTTACTATTTATTCTAATTTATTTTGGGGTTTATCAAAATTGCATTTATATACTAGTAACCTTATTAACCTTTACGTAACCTAAAGAAACCTGTGTTTAAAATTAGAAGAATAGAGAGCAATTAAGTGTCGCAAAGTAATTTTCTTAGTTGCTAACTTACAAAGTTAAAGGTGTAACATTTCTCTTCACAGAACGCAGTAAAATTTTAAATGTCAGTCAGTACATCGGTGTTTTGTAGGCAGGCAATAAGAAATGTACGTATTATGATTGATTAAACTATTTAATAAAAGAGTTCAGAGATATGCGATTGCGAAATATTAATATATCAATCAAGTTGTCTCTGCACGTAAAGCTGTTTCATAACGTACACGAATTGTTGGCGAACTTGTAAAGGTAAATTATTATTACTAACATCATCATAGAAAATAACGACACTAGCTTTTAAGCAGTGTTCAGCTGATGACCATAATTAATTAAAGTGGAATTCAGAGTAACCTAAGTTTTTGTGACCTGAAATTGTGGTCAGAAATCAGTGTCATCAAAGCAACGTTTCGTGGGCGCGAGGTTTCCCCATTTAATTTAATATTTAAGCAAGAAATTTCACCCCTTAAGATATAGTTCTCCAAGATAAATTTTTTGCCCTTTTGATTCTAAAATGGATTTATGCTCTTTATTGATCTATTTCAACATTCAGGGCTCAGATCAATTGCATGATATTGTAACAATGTTGAACCGATGTTGGGTAAACATTTTAAGCTTGCCAAGTATTTATGTTTAAATGAAACTAAATGTTATCTTATATTTAAACATTTGTTTATAGAGTAGTCTTATTTGTATGTTCAATTCAATTAAAATGTTTATCTAACATAAATGACACTTTTAATACTAAATTTGTAATTTAAAATAGACGAGCTTAATTATCGAATGTATTAAGTGAATTTGTGAACCAAGTTTTACGCATTTTAAATCATTTATTTTCAATGTAGGTATAAGAATTTTTGAAGTTTTGACAGAAAATGTTAGCATTTAAGTATATTAAACTTAAAATAGGGATTAATGTAAAGTAAGTTCAGGAAGGGATGTCTATCCAATTAGTTCGACTACTCGTATATTTTTCTACAACAGTTTTGTTCAGATTTTATATATCGAATTTTTCTGACTTATCGATAGTCTTTAACTGCGATGGTAATGGCGCCCTTTTAATTTACTTCTATCGAGTGTGGAGTTTTGGTGGGGAATTATATATTTAAAAACCTTTACTTTCTAATCTTAAGCAGCCGGAGTTTTAGCTGTTTGCTACTTTCTGGCAATAATTTTGTCGCCAATTCTTTCTATAGCAGAGTTCAAATTTTAAGTAATTGCCACACATAAAGTTAAATGATCCTCGACCGCTGTTGAATGTGAGCTTTTCGGCCTCATGAATTCTTAGATTACCGATGTTATCATAGTGTCATTATATGATCTACAGTTATGTAATACCAGTGAATGAATAGTAGCAAGGCACTACATCATTGGGTATAATTCATATTGAGGGACTTAATTGCGAAAATAAGCACCGCATAATGTCCTGAATCAGGAATAGTTACTCTTAATACC
>JAHWXV010034215.1:0-10288 GCA_024586415.1 Phrixothrix hirtus
GTGTGTGTGTGTGTGTGTGTGTGTGTGTGTGTGTGTGTGTGTGTGTGTGCACGTGTCACATTTTCACTGCATGCTCATACTTCTCCGAAACTTTTACACTAATGCTTGCCTTCTTCGAAGGATATTGTCTCCAAACTGTTGACGAAGTCTTGCCAAAATTTCTGTTGATTTAATGTTTTCATTACAAAGAGATTTTATAATAATACACTGCTCAAGACAACTATGCATTAATTGATTTAGACAGTGTTAGGCTTTTACAAAAACTTGTCTAGGTTAATCTAGTCATTAAAAATAAGCATAGAGGCAATTCTATCTATACATTTTTTAGGAACCTGTTAACCAGACCAAAGTGAGTTTCAGTAAATGCCTAATGTAAACAATAAACAAAAACAAATGCCATTATAACAGACCATAATTGTCTGGATTGTATAATGGATTGCTATATAACACTTCACTTTGGTATTATGAAAATATTTTGGCGTTGAAAGCAAAAGTCTGGGTCATATTTGAACTACTCTTGTAATATAAGAATAATTAAAATCATTTGAATTTATTTATTAATTGAGAATTAGTTACATATAAAAAAATCAATAATGCAAAAATAATATGCGGTTATTTATCTATTAAAAGTGCTAATACTCAAATTTCTTATATTTTTCAATAAAATAAATACAAGGTGTGCCACTTAAAACTCTCAGGCCAAATATTTAAATAATTTGACAAGGTAGTTGAATTTTATGAACGGTATTTACTAAGCAATCAGGTAATACAGTTACTTCATATACTAAAATGTAGAAGGCGCTCTAATGCAAAGATATTTTGTGATCCTGCGAATATTCAAATGTAAAATACCTGAAAGTCCATTCCATATAAAGTATTTTGTGTCATAACAAATTTTGAAAAATCGGGTTTTCAAGTTATCTTAATTTGAATGTCAGTACCCTGCCAAAAAGTCAACTCCTAAAATGCAATTAATGCTCTAATGCAACGATATTTAATCCTATGACAAACAAAAGTCTAACATCCTGTTATTGTAGTGATTGTTATTTTGTTTTAACAATTTGTTGATATTAGATAACGTATGAGTTTAAAAAAACGTTTTTGTTTGAATGGTTGACCATACAAATGAAGACAAATTGAATATGGTTTTAATTTATGGCAAATATCATAAAAATGCATCTAAATCTGTTTGTTCATATCGGATGTGGTTTCCTGAGAGACCACAGCTGATCGTAAAACTTAGATAAGTTTATGTTGCAATCTGGCTGATTTCTGGAGTTTTAAAAAGGTAGAAAAGAGAGCAGCAGAAAAGGGTTACAAGTGATGAAAATATAGCATTAGTGTTACAAACTCTGCATAATAATTCATAAATATCACTACATGACAAGCTCATATCATAGGATATTTAAAGAAGCTAAACTGTTTCCATTTGGCACATCATCTAAGACCAGGAGATGATATCTGAAGAATGGATTTTTCAGCACAATTCTCAGTGCTTTGGGAACAAAATAAAAATATCTTGGACAAAATTCTATGGAACAATGAGAGCTGATTTTACAATAATTATCATCACTGGTCTCATGAAAATTTCAATGGATGAGACACCAAAAAATTTTTGGTACGGCATCATAAATGGACAAATAATAGGGCCATACTGATAATTTAACTACCAACTGCTATCTTTACTCTCTACAAAATGAACTGTCTGCATTACTAGACCATTTACTAATAAATGTGGGGAATGGTATGTGGTTTCATCAAGATGATGATCCATTGCATAATGTCAATGACAACTTTTTACATGAAACCTATTCCGGAAGGTAGATAGGCACAATGGGATTATTAGGTATCTGACTTGATCCCTAGATTTAATTTCTTTAGATTTTTTGTTATGGAGTTATTTTAAGGCCAATGTGCACGAAGAGCCAATTGAAGATATAGCTTCTTATGCAATAAAATTTATGCCACCATTGCATCAATAACTCAGGACACTATACGTAGATACATAGATTAGAACTTATAAAGAAGTTTACCATGTGTGTAAACGCAGAAAGTAATAATTTTAAAAATATAATGTAAGTTGTGCCTTTTTAATAATGATTAAGCTTCTTTATATAGAAACCATACAAAAACATACAAATAAATGACTTTTTTGCAGAGTACTGACACTCAAATTAAACTACCTTTGATTTTTTGATATAACACAAAATGATTTTTTCAGATACTTTGTATTTGAACGTTTGTAGGATCACAAAATATCTTTACATTAAAGTGCCATCACATTTTAGGATATGAAGCAACTGCGTTGACATAAAAATACAGTTATTTTTATTGTACAGAAAATTCAACTATCTTATTAAATTACTGAAATATTTGGTCTGGGAGTTTTTAAGTGGCATGCCTGGTATATATTAACCAGCAAAAAAGGCAAATTACTAAAGCTTTCCATGAAAAATTGACCCTTTTATGATTATTTGGCTAATTTATATATTGTTTTTCGATAAATCACAGAATACATCAACAGGAGTTCTGATTTTTTTTTTTGGACAACTAAACATCATTGTGGTCATCTTTTCTAATAATGAAATTACATTTTTCAAGTTTAGAAGCAATTGACAGGTGATTTGGCATTCTAAGGTAATTAAAAGTGCCTATCAATTACCATGATTCTTGCACCCACTGATATAGCACAAATAATAACTTTTATTCAAGATAGTCCAGGTCAACAGTGCATTATCAATTTTCTAGATGTCCCAAGTGTACTATACAGTGATGATGAGACGACATCCTAAAGTAGAAGATCTTGTTAGGATCACCCAAGGAAAAGCTTGTCCAAGGATTAATGCTGACTGTGCTCTGCAATAAAAATACAACACAATTGAGCTCAGAAATGAATTCAAAAAAATTTGGAAAGTGGGGAATATAAGTGAATGTCAACTGGATTGATTCAAACACTTGCATTAGAATTTCGCTCAGTGTTGAGATTTTTTCTGCAGTTTCTTTATCACTATTAAAGATTATGGAGGAAAAGAGCCAAAAGGTATACTTGTATAACATTGTTCCCAAGATGCGATTTACTGGTATGGAGAGGAAGTTTTACAGTAGTGGGTGGACACAGTATTAATGCTGAATGATTTGTGGCAGACATTTTACAAGAATTTGTAATATTTTTTACACTTTTGTAAGATGGAAATTTTATTTTAATGCATGGGAATGCTAGACCTCATATTGGCAAAGTTAAGTGTACCTACCTTAGTAAAGTCAGGATTAAAAATATGGGATTGATCAGCACACTGTGCAGATTTGAGTCCTATTGAAAATTTATGAGATTTGTTAGGCAGGCATATTAGAGCCTGGATTCTGACTATATAAATACTTGAGAAAATTTGGCAATGGGCTAGTTGAAAAATGGGAACAATTGAATAAGGCATTTGGTGGAAGGAATGTGGAAACCATAATACACACTTGAGAGAGTAACACTTACTATTAGTGATTTTTTTATTTCTATTTGGTTATGTTTATTGTTATTTCTGGTACTTTGGAAATAGATCATTGTAATGATTTCTAATTGAAACAATTGTTACATCTTCATGTCCTTTGCTTTATGTTATTTAATTTTTTTTGTAAATGTCATGAACATTATAATGGGTTGAAGATTTTTATAAAAATGAGAGCGATTCGCTTCTTTTGCTGATGAGTACATTTTATTTATTTTACATTCATGATGAACTCCTTAAGTAATGTAATAGAGTTTCATAAGTTGATGTTATCAACAAATCAACTATATGGTTAATTTTAAGACAAAATATGCAAACTAGATAAAATAATATAAAAAATTTATTTCCAAAGACATTTTATCACATTTGTCTGTTGAAAGATTGTTTTCTAAACTTGAACATGGGTGATAAGAACATATCATGCATCCAACCGACAACCTTAGTTTCTTCATCAAACATGGTAGCTATTGGTTACTAGAGATTACATTTTTAAATGAATTCCAAATATTGTAATATTTACGTAATAAATTATATTCATGTCAGTACAAACTCTTGTAATTGCAAAAGATTGTTTCCTGGACTAGTGATGCAAATAGCTATTTTGATTTAATATTTAACTTTTTATTATTTGTAAAGTACTGTATCAAAATATAAAGTTTTATAATATAAAGTATTAACTTCGATAAATTGTAGCCCTTATCATGTCCGCCAGCTATGAGATATGTAACTACTCAACAACAAGGAAAGTTATTTCGTTATTTACTACGAGGTGACTCTGAAGGATATGTATTAGTTTGGAATATTCCTGATATTTCACCAACACAATTAAAAGAAATTCAAGAACAAAAACCTCCACAGCCTATCCAAATGGTCGCATCTCTCACAACGAGTTTATCCGAAGCTTGGGCAAATATGAATCCAAGTCCTGTTGGTATATTAGATCAACTTGAAAAGCAAGAAAATCAAGGTACATTATATTTATGTTATGTTGCATTCATTTTAAAAATAACTATTTTATAAATGTAGAGTTACACTTGGAAAGATATTTTGGGTAAAATATATAGTGTAAAGTAAAAATAAAAGAAACATTTATAAACAGCAAGAATCAATTACCTACATTTAATTAATTGTACCCTGACATTACTTTATAGAAAGTTACGTAACGTAAATTACTACAATTTACTTTACATTGCAATTATTCTATGTCACTTTAATAGTCCATTGAATACCGGAAATTAAAATATAGCTTATACACTTATATAAATTTGCAAAATTCGGACTTTGACAATTCCCCGGCGACTCGTTTTTTGACCCCTTGACAACTCCTCAGCAATCGCTTATTGACTGTTCAACAACTGTTCGTCAACTCCTTCAACAAACGTCTGTCAAGTATTTGATTTTCTATCCAATTTTACCTTGCCCTTAACTAGACCAGATGTGCAATTTTTCAAAGTATGCATTTCACATATGCTATCAAATACAAACACATATCACCATTGTTCACATTTTAATATGTTATTTCCGTCAATAAGTGCCCGTATTCTATTTTACACAATGCTTTTTGCTTATATATTTTTTTACCATACACCATCTCATTATTCTGGAATTTGCCCTTGCTAAGAAATAATCAACTTAAGAAACTTATACTAAGTTACAAAAAATTACAAATTGAAATATCTAAATCTACACATTACAAACTCTTACAAACTCTCGTATTTATTTAATTTCTGTATCAAAACTAGTTTTTAAAACTTTTTTGTAAGTTTTGTTATTTACATATGTTTAGCAAAAATGTAGTGGCAAGTTCATTTACTATCAACATAACAATAATTGAAGAAGGCAAGAAATTTAAACTAAGTTTAATCATTTAAAATCACACTGGTAATGCAATCAAATTTGTGGCAATTAAAAGTTATTAGAAAGGGTCCTTTCTGTTAAAATTTTTTAAATTCATTTTTATGCTGACATTTTGAAATTAGCCATACTGCACTTTACTACAAATTATTATTTAATTATAGATATAAATGAAGTTAAAATAATGCTTTTATGATTTTTGGTAAACAAACATCATTTTGTATATAGGGAAAATATTTTGAATGATTATATTGATTTCAGTTGATATATGCCAAAATTTCCTGTTCTGACTATGAAAGAAACAGCTTAGATCCACAGTTAAATTCGATTTTTCAATATCCCCTCTGACATCAATGCACTTTTTGTATCATTTCAGTAACAATTTAATACCCCTAAAAAAATATTCCCTTCTATTTACCTTCAAAATGTACCCAAACTGCAACTTTCACCTCTTCATCATCACTGAAATAGCATTCTCAAAGGTCTCATTTCAAATTTCCAAGCATGTAATAGTTGTTAGGGGCATATTTAGACTATACGGAGGGTGATCGATTTTTTCAAAGCCGCAGTCGCAAATTGCAATTGTCTTCAACTCATCCACAGAGCTTCAAAAAGAATTAAGCACATTCAACATGACACTGGTGTTGAACTACTGAGAAATGTTTGCACTAATCTTATTCATAATTAAATGATCATAGAGGATTCCGTGAACATTTGAATCTGAAACTCTCATTTTTTGTGCAATTTTTTTTACCTTCAAGTGTTGATTATCTAATACCAGATCTTCAAGAAGAGCAATGTTGTCGGTCATCATGACTTCCGCCATTCTCCCTGTTCTGGCATTATCTTCCAAAGATTCCTGTCCCATTCGAAATTGTTTTGGCTAATCTTTTACCACAGAATAAGAAGGTGAATTTTCCCCGTACACTTCATTCAACTGATCTTTAATGTTTTGACGAGAAAAATTTTCTTGGATAAGCAATTTAAAAGCTTGATATTAAATTTCCGTGGTTTCAGACATTGTGATAAACAAATGACAGTTGTAAGGAAACTAATGGATGTAAAATTAATATTTGTTTTACCAATGCTAATAAGACTTGAACTGGCGTCTTAGTAACATTTTGACCTGCTGTTCTTGTATGTTTGGCTGTTTTTTTTGTTTGTTGGTAAGTGTTTTAATTTTACTTAATCAAACATGCCATTTTCTAATTGAATAGTCTTGGTATTGATAGAAGTTGATCAACAAACTGATATTTTTATTGAGCTTGTCATTTACCGGCTGTCAAAAAACCAACATTTATTTTGAACTTTTTCATTGCTGATGCGTAGGTATTTACTCTGGCAACCTAAAATTGTTATTTTCAAGCATTATGCCATCTGTTACTTGCTGTGTAAATTGAGGGATAAAATAGAATTATCCTTTTTCCAAATAGTATGCCATTTAGTACTTGCTTGTTTCCAATTTTTTATTACTACATTTGATTATTATATGATCAGGGTTGTTACTAGAGTCACCACAAATCCAGCTTAAATTTTAGAATTCAAGATGGTCAACTGTCTGTTAACTTACTCACTGACCTAATTCTACATCTGATTTATGTGTCTATAATTCTTCAATTTGTGCAATATTGAACTTTTCAATTATCTAACTCCGACTTGGTTCTATCGAAATTGGTTAAGGAATTTAGTGTATTTTTAGTTTATATTCATAAAAAGTTTCATAATTAAATCAAGTTTTTGTTGTAGCTATTAAATTAACAGCAAGTATATATTTACCATTACAAAGCAGATTAGTAGTTGGACGTGAAGATGGGACAATTATTATAGTTCCAGCAACTCAAACAGTTATGTTGCAGTTATTACATGGTACTCATCAACAGTATGATGGTAAAATTTTAATTCTGATTTTTGCCATACAAAAGTACTCTTTTCAAATTTTAGGTTGGCCTCCGCATCAAGTATTAACGGGACATGGAGGACGAGTAAATTGTTTACTATATCCTCATCGAGAAAATTCAAGGTATGATAAGAATCATCTAGTCTCAGGAGGTGTTGATTTTGCAGTTTGTTTATGGGATTTATATGCTGGAACATTGTTACATCGATTTTGTGTTCACGCTGGTGAAATAACTCAACTTCTTGCCCCTCCTAATGCTTGTAATGTAAGCCGTTTCAAAATGTTGACATATATATGAAGAAATAAAGAAATCAAATTTGTAGACAAGGATACAAAAATGCATATGTTCCGTAGCATCTGATCATTCAGTGACCTTATTAAGTTTAACAGAACGGAAATGTGTATGCTTGGCTTCTAGACATCTTTTTCCCGTAACTACAATTAAGTGGAGGCCTTTAGATGATTTTATGATAATTGGATGTTCGGATGGTACAGTTTATGTTTGGCAAATGGAAACTGGTCATTTAGATCGTGTATTACAAGGTATTATTAAAATTTGTTTCCATAACTAATATCAATATATTTTAACCAAAATTTAATCTTTTAGGTATTGCAGCAGAAGAAGTATTATATGCCTGTGATGAAAACGAATCAAGTTACAATGTTTCTTCTGAAATGGGCCTCGTTAATCCTGCTGTACATTTCTTTAGGTGTATTTAAATTTATTTGTGATAGTTGATTTGTAATATTTAAATTTTTTGTTGCAGAGGATTAAGACATCGTAATTTATCAGCAATAAGACATGCTACGCAAAGGGGTCTTCATCAATTACAGCAATTAGGTGCTCATTCAAATAACGACGATCCTCATATGAAACTTAGTCATAATTCACCTTTAGTTATACAAGGACTGAGAACTAATCCCAAAGGTAAATTTCTTCTTATAGTTATTGTTTGATTTTGAAATTACACTGGTAAAATGTAGTGTGCTATAAGCTGTTAGAAATAACCTTTGATAAAACAGATTAACAAAATGAATTTTCTCTTTTCTTATTAATTCTTTATTTTAGATCTTGTGGGCTTTTTCCATTATTTTTCCATCAGTTATTCTTTTTATACACATTTTAACTTTAGTGTACCATATCAATTGAAACTAACTAGTAGCACTTAGTACCTATAGTCATAATCACCAAAGAAAAAGGCTCGTCATAGGTTAGCTGAATTTAGTAAAGACAATCGTGCTTTGATAATGAACATTAGAAATATAAAACAAACAGAGATGAAATTATAGGTTGATGTCATTCCATGTCGAATTTTATTCGACATATGTTTGTTGTATTTATATACGATAGAAAGAGATAAACATACATGAAATTGATTCATATGCAGAATTCGTCCAAATACTTCTTGTACTTGACTAACGTAGTAATAAACAGAATATAGTACATAACCTATCTACATATACTGATCGTACAACTTTTGTCAAATTTTTTAATAATTTATAAACTATTTCAATTGTAATTTTTTTGCATTCTTAATTTCAATTATAAACAGACAAAAAACAATTTCTTTAATATGCCTAAAATTATTAAATAAATATTACACGGGAATTGTAATAATAAACAGCTAATACAACATTTCCTTAATTAGTATTTTACGTAGAACTTCTATATTGCAAATTTTTTAAACTATTACCTGATTTGACTCATATTTAAAATCTTACTTCGTATGAATATCATTTATAATGAACCTTTTTCTTTGGTGTTTACGACTATATATCCATTTTGTTGGCTAGCTGACTTCTAATCCACTGAGTTATCAATGGTCTATTCTTAAAATATAAAATAATGTGGTTAAAATAGATTTATTGAAAATGAATATTTTTACATTAGTCCTTTTAGAAAAGTACATGGAATAATGCAAATTTAAATATACAAGCACCATTAGTAATACAGAAAAAATGTTAAACTTAGCTGTTCTTTAAATAAGTTCTTTGAGCATTGTATTCATCAGTTACCATCTTTTTAACCAGGTTTGGGTTTAAAATTATTCGTGTACTTCTTCACATCAAAATCTGTGGAATTCCACAAAAGTAATTGAAGTGCAGCCTAATAAATCACAACAATTCATTGTAAGCATAGGATATGACAGGATAATCTGACAGTTTTAAAATAAATGAAATAAGAACTACGATGTACTAGACAACCATAGGCACCAGTTGTGGCAAAAAATGCTCGCAGCAAGACTTGTGCCAATATCTAAGACCTAATATTATTTAATTTCATTTAATTGAAATTATTAATATGGCAGTTGTTTTGTATTAATTATGAAAGCGTAAATTGACAAAGAAGGTGCAATTGGTGCTGCAGCTAGCTAGTTCTAGTGGCTAAATGCATGCTGTAAAATATAAACTATGGTATCTCAACTTCTGGGTTGCTGGTCATTTAGTATGTATTGCTTCTAAAACCCATGACAAATGCATTTCAATGTTATTATATAATAATTGTAAATAGAAATATTTACAAGGTAAATGGGGAATCAATTTATTTTTTACTTGTGATTATATTATCTCCCCATTTGAGTTGTCAATAGATATGAAAGATATGGATTCCAAGGGTAATAAAATATTCATATTTAAAAGAAATTAATTTAAAAATTTAAAAATAATATGTGCCTGTGTCACACCTGACGACGATGCTGGTGTCCCGCTAGCTTCTCGGAGGTAGGGGGTCTGTGACAGATTTCACCAACACGTCCATACTCTAAGGAAAACGCTGGAAATACGTACAACTGTTTGAAGTTTGGGGGGGTGATGCCACTGCTCCTTGTTGGCCATATACTGAATCGAACTGTCCTTTGGAACAGGGAAAAGCAGTTCTGTGACCTGTGACCTGTTGTCCCGGATTTGCCTCTTACCTGGGCCCCAAATATTAATATGAATTAATGTTTAAATATTTATATAATTTGACCTTAAAATGTTTAAATTATGGTTTATAATTATTATATGAGGTAATAGGTCAATAAATAAACGTAGATGTAGA
>JAHWXV010034217.1:0-12021 GCA_024586415.1 Phrixothrix hirtus
TATGAAGAGCAATTACAGCAATACGGTTCTCTTTGTCTGTCCACTCCATCGTAACGGCTCAAACGAGACTGGAATGTTTTGGCGCGTTTATAGTGTACATTTCAACAATCAGTAATGTCAACATAACTTTTAGCTGTGTTCAGTTTGTCAGCCGCTAAAACCGCATTTACACTTGTATCAATATTTATGGCAGGACTAGGTATTTCATCCTTAGATGTTTTTAAAATTGACAAACTGTACATAGGATTATGGGTAACTGAGGTAAAGTGAAATTGACAACATTAACTAAATTTTACTAACACTATTTTGTAATTATTCAATTTGAAAACAAATAATTTCATAATACTCTACTTTTCAGGTGTACTATTTGTATTCTATTTACAGTTCATAAATTTATCAAAACTAGGAATAGTACAAGCTTTTATAAACAGAATGAATTTAACAAATTCAAACTGGAGTGTAACTACAAAGGTGTAAAACCTACAATTAAATAGAGGTTTCATTAGGATTTTGTAATGTGACACATAATAAAATTGGCCAAGTTAAGGTTATTATCAAAATTTAGTATTATTGTGGTGATAACTTTACAAAACATAACTTATCAATATAATATTTATTACACATTTCTTAAAATAATATCACCACAAATAATATTTATTATGTAAACGATTATATATTGACCATCATCAATTGCATACATAACTACATTAAAAGCCAGTTGAGTAATTAAAATTTCAGTTCTGCTGTTACAATATTTTTTATTAACAAGTACATCATGATAATAAAACTTAGTATATATTATACTAAACGTATAAATTGTCAGTAATACCCGTTATGCCACAAATCTAAAAAATATGTGATCGTAAATGCTGTCACGTCAAATAATGGTTTCTAGAATAACAGTAGATTCTGTCAATGTCCATCAACACGTTAATAAACAGAAATTACAGATCAAACTTTTTTAATAGATAATTTTTCTGTTGCATTTACTTTTTTTATATATGCAATTGTGAAATCGAGGAGCAAACAGCAGTACCTCATAAGTAACAATTTTGACAAAATGGTGATTTTAAATGAATCAGGTTTATGACATTTTTCTCCATTTATTGGTGAAATAACTGACTAAAATGTTGGTGGTTTATCCCCGAAAACTACAGTGGTACAAACATATGAATAGGAATAGAAAAATACAAAAAAGAAATTCGGTCATCTAGAAGCTATAAAGAAATGTAAGAAGGTTTCAACTTACAGTAACGCATCCGATGGAAACCCTCCACTCTGCATCACTAGCTTGAATATGTGTAATGTTTAGTTTTAGGTTTTGCTTTTCAATGTTTCCATGTAAATATAATATTAGTTTTGTTTTGAATTACACTATTTTCAAATTACTTGATACTCTAATCATCATGACTATTTTTATCTTATTATTATGATTTTTATTATTTTCATAAATATAATGATGTAATATGTATATAAAATATATAATAGAACTGCCGTTTTATCGATATACGTTGAATAGTTGCAATATTACAAATGAAGCGGTTGAATAAGAAAGGTATAAGTAACATGCAAACTGTTTTGAGATAATTAAGTTAAGTAACAATAAAAAAATCTAGAAAATGTTTAACTCATATCTTTTAATGTTTTTATTATTTATAAAATAGTACAAGTAGTTCAAAATTGACATTTAAGAAATAATGTTTTTTAACAAAAAAAAAAGCACTTATACGCTTTTTGTCCCAAACAATTATGTAAGTTAATTAAAAAAAAAAGCTTTGAAACACAGGTTTATTTGCAAATATATTGTTACAGACATGAAACTAATCACTATTTTCAGAATCAGAGTCAAGAATGCCCATATCAACCTCTTCATATTTAGAATCCAACATATCACCGAAATCGATGTTATCAACTGCAACCCTTGATGTAGATGCAGTAGCTGTGTCATTCTTTTTACTTTTATCAGCCTTTTTCTGTACTACTTTATTTCCATGCTTCAGCTGTTTATAAAAGCTATGGTGTGGGGGTGGTATGTATTCCATGAGGGACTGCAAATTATTCCATTTTTGTATGTTAATGCTGAGAGAATCCTCATTTAGTATAGAGCAAAACATCATATCCAAGTTAGTGTCTGGTCAGGCATTCACATGTAGAAAAGGGATATTCATCGTTTAGGGTTCACTTGAAATTAAAAGCATATTGTTCCAAATTCTTGTTATATATATTTGAAGTGACAAATTTGTCTGAAGTTCAAACTTTGTTCTTTAACATCCTTTTTTGGATTGCCTATTACAGTATTGATACGTGCAAATGAGTAAAAATGCTCTTTATTCATACAATGTCCCACAAGACGTTTAGAAGCTGACCTTATTATTTCAGTCTAGTCAGCAGAAATAAATGCTTGTGGCATTTTTCTTTCACATTTTTCTATAATACCAAACAACTGGTCACGCTCCAAATATGTGTGAACGGGTTCCAAATATTTATGTTCTATTTCTTCAAGCTAGGTAGCTTTAATCAAGAACATAAATAGTTTGCATATATTTCTATTCTTATTTTGACCGCCACAAGAATCACTATAGGCAATCAATCTTTTGATATTAGCTGGCAGAGATTTAACAAACTGTAGTAGACATGACCCTATTTCTTGGGAGCCCCTCGAAACTACATTTTCGTACCATACATACATATGAGCATCATTATTGATCAAGTTGTAAATATAAAAGTTATATGTCCAAAGTTGTCGCAGATAATATACTTTGGACGTTGACAAAAGCGGTGTTAGAAAGAACTGCTGCAGGTCAAAGCATACAACAATGGTATCGGTAGAAAGTCTATGCTTCTTGATGTCACTTTTCTTTGTGCTTATCGCCTTTTCAGCATGTTTTTGATGAAGAGCTAATTAAACCTTGCTGTGTGACACTTTAGACTCATCCGTTCAATGTTTTATAATATTTTGATGCGAATCAGAACTGGAACAAGTGTTGGAATGTGGACGATGGAAGCGTAAGTTAAATTTGCTATTGAAAACGAATCTATAATAAGAAAGCGTAAAGCTTTCTTATTATAGATTATAAAAAACAAATTGCCTGTAAAAGGCAATTTGTTTTCTTCTTCGCAAACGGTTTTCTATAAATCATACATAATCTTTATATTTAAGTCTGATAATAAGTATTTAGTTTAAAAATTTTCTTTTCTAGAATAACGGCTGGTGTATCTAGGAAATCTTTAGATGTGTTTGATTACAAAAGCTCTTTGCTCATTATTCATTCGTCTGTGAGTTTTTCCTTTTCCTCTCTTATCAGGGTCAGCTATACCAAGTTGATTTGTTTTAGCACATACAGATGTAAATCTTTTGTTTGAGATATCAAACGTTTTTAAAAACAATTGTTTGCAAACACGCTTGTTTAATAAAAATATGTTCGTGCTAAATTTTCTTTTTATAATGCTGTCCGTTTTTTTCCTGCTTACGTTTAGTTTTTTTATACATAATGATAAAAAGGCAATCTGATGGTCATACATTGGTAGGTCATAGTAGGTTCTAAAAATTCTTGTCTTCTTTCTTCACTAATATTTATGTTGCATTTGTATCAACATGTATCCCGACAGGGTTGCAATGATTTATTTTTATGTACTTCGTTGTTAGATACGTACTCTTTACCTTGAATTCTGGAGCGCTTAATTTTATTTATCTTCCATTCGGATAGATGTCTTTGCTTTTTTGTGTTTTGGTTGGAGGGACTTGTAGTGCAAGCACCTCATCTACCGAAAGTAAGCCTGTGGAAACAGCGTCAATATTGCTTTAATTTGCGTTTCAGTGGGAAGTGGATGAAAGAAGGTATTCGTCATCTTCATCTGTTTGGAAAGGGTCTGAAAATAACCTAATGTTTTGTAAGTTGATAAGTCATTAGTAAAAAGAATAATGTACAATGCTCCCAAAAAATAGATTGTAATACACAGTGAAGTTGGTAACAACATAACCTCCATTTTTTATATTGTGATTTATCTCGTTATTTAGCATTTTTTAAACATAATTATATCATAAAATAAACAAAGAAACTTACCTTCGTCGCTTTCCATATTTTTCAGCAAAAATCAGCTAATAAATCAACGCAAATTATCGAAAACTACCCAATTTATCATGGCACGTGTTTAATAAACAACACTTTTGGTTGGATTAGAAAGAGTACACGTGCATTTATATCGGTTCTATTCCAAACAAATCTTGACTTTCATTCACCTACTTTTTCTACTGGACTGTAGATGTCGCTAAATGTGTTAAAAATCACTTGCATCCATTTTATTCTAATAAATATGTACCTCATCTTTCCCATGTCACACTTATCTCGAAAAAATTGAAAAATGGACTCATACCCTTTTTATTCTAACCCCTTCAAATATTTTGCTTCATCAACTGAATTGCAGGTTTTATTGTTATGTATATGATAATATAATGCTTATATAGGGTGCCACAA
This sequence comes from Phrixothrix hirtus, assembly GCA_024586415.1. Taxonomy (NCBI): domain Eukaryota; kingdom Metazoa; phylum Arthropoda; class Insecta; order Coleoptera; family Phengodidae; genus Phrixothrix; species Phrixothrix hirtus. The sequence continues at coordinate 4,476 of JAHWXV010034217.1, forward strand.
CATGTTATAGCCTGGATTACTACATCTTTGAATTCATAATATATGAAGTTGTGAACTGCCGGCATGTCACATGGCACCACAATAAAAGGGGACTCTAACACAGAGGCAGGTCACATGGCAGTCAACGTGTTAAATAATACATACAAGTTTTGCAATCAGGTGCAACCATGTTGAAACTCACATGTCTACTTACAAATCATTGTTTTTAAAGGAGTAAATGCTCCTAACACATTTAACATTTTGTATGAATTTTCCTTGGCTCCAAACCTTTTTTTTACAAAGAATTCAATTACAGTATGATGATTGAAATTTTTCATTTAAAAACAGTGCACTTACATAGACTTTGAATGATTTATAATCAAAGAATGAATTGACATATTGAGTTATAACTTCACAGGTGCTCATACGATGAGCAAAATTAAATTATCGATTAAAATTTATAGTTCTGCTATTGAATTATACAATTTTGACAATTTGGGTGATCTTGAAACACCTTCATGTAAAGATAACTTTATGTAAGTGTTAAATTAAGCATAAGTTGGTGTGCATTTAAAAATTACGTGTGTGGCACCGCCTTTCAAAAATGAGCGATAAGCTTTACATGTCTGATGGAATTCTTGACGTGTATTTTAAAACTCTCTTATCAGTATATACAAACATTTGCCTAATGCAACTAAATAAGTTTATTTATCTTCTTATAGTTTAATTCTCAAAATTAGTACTCTTTAAAAATTAAGTTCGTTATAAAAAATCGTAAAATCTAATTTACAATAATTAAAATGTTTGTTATTTCCAACTGTTCGTTATAAATGTGTTCATTAAAAGCAATTGTAAAATATACATTAATAAATGTAAATTAGATCGGGACTTGAGAGTTTGTTTGTTATAGGTAATCGTTCGTTATATCACGGGTTCGCTATAACAAAGTTACTGTATTATATCATGTAATATCTAAAATTTGGTTTTATTATGCAAATTATATTAATATAATGTTAATAAATTAAAATGAAAAAGTGGCACTGGAGGAATGACTCACAAATAATATTGCGGCAGTCAACGAGTTAAAGAAACCCTCATTTTTGGTCAAAACCGTTTAAGTATTGTGTACCATCTCAAGCCAAAAGTCAAGTATTAGGCTTTAATTTTATATAATTTTAAGCAAGCAACTGACATGGCTTAAAGTAAAAACCATCATCAGTTACTAAGGACTGCTGAGGTCTATCCTGGTGCATGAAATAGCAAAGCTTAGTAAAAATACTACTGATATTAAGCTTGGTGATGAGCATTCTATAATACATTCTTATTTTTTTACTTTAATTATAAAATAATAATTATTGTTTATTTTATTTCTATGGAAAATGATATTTTGTTTTTGGAAACAACTTTTATTTTACAAGAAAAATACAATTTTTATTGTTAAAAAATTTTTACAATACAATTATAATCAATTTCGTAAAGATTTTTAATATGAATGTAGTACCACTGCCTTCCATCTAACATCTAAAAACATTGAGTAACTTGTATGTGCACTGATTTGATTAACCGGTTAACTATGTCAATAATTATCAGTAATGCCAGCATTCAATTGTCATTAGCTCGTACAAGTGTAGTATTGATAAATTCTGCAAACTGATAGATCTAGAGGGTATAAAACATCAAGCAGGCTGTGAAATAAATACTTATTATTTTGTAGTTTGACAGTTCTAATTTGGTTTTGATAACTGCAGTGATTAATTTTTGACCGGGTTTCTAAATAAACATTATGTAGTGGAAATGAATTGAATGAGAGATAATTTTAAAACCATGATTTATTACGACTTTAAAAGTTTGTTAATTCCTAGACAAAGTATACTGCATTTAGTGATCAAGTGCCTTCTCTAAGAACTATTTACACTTAATACAACAAATTTAGATTTAAAAGTTTCTTTGAAGGGGAAATTAAGAGAAGGACAGACATCTGCCACTACTGTTGAAAACGTAGCCGCTATCCAAAGAATGATCTGACAATTGAATTACCTATAGAATTATTAGAAGTACTTTGGGCATTGGAATGAGTGCAATAATAAAGATATTACCTGATCATTTAGACATAAAACAAATCTGTTGTTACTAGATACCTCACCATTTCAGATATGCAAAAGTTACAGCATGTTGAATGGTGCAAAGCAATTCTGAAACAATATGACGGAGGTAGTTTACAATATCTCACTGGTGATCCTTTTGAACTTGAATCAAATTCGGCAAGGGACCCAATGGGTGTTCCTAGTAACCTTAAGCCTGTTAAAGTTAAGAAATCTCAAAGTATGGGAAAATGACGATGGTAAGTTTCTTCTCTAAATCTGAATCAATTGAAACTGTAGTGCTTGAAAATTTAGACATGGTTACTGCAGCATGGCACACAACAATATGCTTGCCACGTATTTTTCAAGTCTCATTTACAGCATCCTAGAATGAGACTATTCTGCACCACAGCAATGCTTCAAGTGATACTGCATTTTAAACAAGGTAGTTTTTGGAGACATGTGGATTCAAATTAATAGAACATCCACCATACAGTCCTGATGTAGCACCATGTGACTTCTTTCTATTTCCTAAATTAAATGATAAAATGTGTGGTGCTTCATTGTCAACACAAGAAGACATAGGTTTTAAAAACCTCGTTTCTAAGGTAACTCAAGAAGAGTAGAATGTTTGTTTTGACAGTTGATTACGTAAATGTGTAGAGTTTACAGTATTTTTTGAAAATTAAAATTTGATTTACTAGATTGCAAAATTTATCGGTGCTACCCACATAGTAACAGCAATTTTTATTTTCATCCATACTTTCTTTTTGAATCTGTGTTTTATTTCTCCTGTAAAATTGCACTGCAATTTACACGATACGGCTGTATGACCTTCGATATACAATCATTAAGTTTTCCCTTAAGTGGACACAACTGGAATAACGGTTACTTTATATACTATCAATTTCTTCTATCTAAAGATTATTTGTTTCTTTAAAAATATACTATTGCAGCTGTAGATTCTACATAATGTTTCATAGATTTTAGTATTATACTATTTCCAATGTGATTTTCAATTGTAATAGTAGTAAAGTTTAAAGAAATTTGGATTCTGTGAACTATTTTGTGGGAATATGAATTTAATATCATATTCAAATTGTAAAACAGTAATTAATGCTGTGAAATTTATTAAAACAAAACTTATATAAAGTGAAAATCTTCGAATATCAGTGTTCTCGCCAAGCTGTTTTTGTGGACTTCGCCAACCCCCTTTATCACAACCTCAACCCTGTAAAATTTTACAACTTTTGCAAAGATAATAGGAATACTTCGGGCTTATGGCCCCCTATTGTGAATTTATAGTCCTCTAAATTTATTTTCTAGCAAGAACACTGAATATGGAACAATGCTCTATTCCCATGGAAATTCTATTAGTCTATCAACACATTTTTGTAATCCCACCGGTTTCAATTTTAGCAAGTTTCACTGTATTTTAAATAAGTCAGTTAATTCAAATTGGAGGAATGGTTCTCAACAATTGGAAATTCAATTAGGAATGTAGATTTTTACTATCCTAATTTTTAAACATTTTTTAAATATTCTTCTGTATAATTTTAATTAAATATTCGAACATTGTGTAACTTTTCTGTATGGTATATACAGAGTGATTTTTAATTTTTGAGGTTTTAGCAGGAAATATTTAAACAGATCTAGTAATAATATCAGAATAAAGTTTATGCAGGTATCACTAGACATATTTGGTTGTCATTTTTATCATAGGCGTATACGTGTATTTCATTATTTTTGCTACTTTTTACATCAGATCTTAACTTTCTACATAAATACAATTTTTTTACAAAGTCTATTGTAATTTTGCATTACTTTTTGATGAGTTATTCAAAGCAAACAGGAATACTTCATAATTAAATTACATTTTAGTATGCAGGTTATAAAACAAAGGTTTTATTAATGATGGTATTTACAACTCAACCAATTGCTTTTGTTCTCACAGTCCATTTTTATAGTGGAACCTTAATCCAGAACAAAACATGGATTTATTCATTGTAGTCTTGTACAGAGCACTTTAACGAAACCTTTCTTGATGTAATTGTCTCAAATAAGGTGTTTTTTAAAGATGAAGACAGATTAATATAGCATTTTGAAGAAAACTTTAACGAAATATTATGTAATTTTGTGTTGAATGTAAATTACATAATTGTATTTTTGTAGTTATCTTACACAACCTCTCATAAGGCATTAAAGGTTTTCCATATGCATCCATATAAACATTTGAGAATTACACGAAAAATAAATTATTACCAATGGTTTAATTATAATTTGCATAAAGATTTATTGGACTTAACATTATTTACCGATGAAATGTGGTTCCATCTGTTACGTTATCAAACTTGGGCAACAAACAATCCTCACAATTTTAACGAAACAAATTTTCATTCTATAAATAGGAATTTCTAAACATAAAATAGAAATAATTATGGCTGAAAATTATTGATGAATAATTATGTCTTATTAACTAATTAATTACATGATGATGAATTGGAACGTGCTCATTTTCAACAAGACAATGCAACTACACATATGACTAGAACTATACTTTAGTATTTGCAGTAGTATAGTGGGAATTGATTGGTTAGTTAAGGTTTATGGCCAGATCATAAGTCATTAGATTTATATGTTTTTCTTTGCGAACATTTATGTAATATAATTTTGCTTAAGTGTACAAATATTGAATAAAACTGATTTAATAACTGAATTCTTATAATTTTTGGAATATTAATTCCTACAATAAAAAGCATGAATCCACTACTAAAATAAAACATCTAGCAATTTTTGTAACTAACAATACTACCACCAACCTTTTTGAAAAATTATTTAATAACTAGATTCCAACCGTTAACAATCACTCTGTACATATGTATGTATATTGTAACGAAAATTAGAAGCAAAAATCAAATGAAAGTTTCTAAAAATTTCTAGCACCCTTTAGAAAAAAATAGATGATGTAATCCTAATGACTCATTGCAGTAATTGATACCTGTCAATTCAATTAGGTCAGCAATGAGTCATAGTTTATTTCAATTTAACTAAACAACTTATACTTGACAAATTGTGAATTTTGTCATACATCAACAATTTACTTATTAACACGTATCACCATAGTTTTTTAACAAATATGTTTCACACAAATTTTTAAAATCTGGAGTTTACAAAACCATTTTATATGAAAAGCATCAAATAGAATGCATCGATTACCTTGAAAATGTATAGCCTGTAGGAAAAACTACTATAAATTCTCTTTTTTGAAAAGTATGTGGCTACAAAACCATAAATTTTTATACATTTTATTTGTATTACTTCAATAAATATTTTACATTAATATAATTAATGAATTATTTTTAATACTTTTATCAAGTTCTAATTTTTAAATTAGTTATTTAATTAAATATGTATAAAGAAAAGTGTTGTACTCTACTGAGGCGCAAACCTAGAATCATTACCTTCATGTGGCTCGCAATTTGCAATGAGATTTGCTTGAATCGCAACAACCATACAAAAGCATTACAAGAAGCATCCTTCTCATAACAGCTTTATTTGAAGTGGCACATGTGACATCTCTATTCAGAATGATTGTAATGCAACAATGTAGTTTCATAACTCTGAATTTTTCAAAAGGGAAGTGTGTTAATAACTGATAAACTTTAAGTCCGGATGAATCAGTGTAAACCAATTTGAACCTTGAGGTGGGCATGAACTTCTCATTCTTACATTCTTATATTTATAATTCTATGACATTATTATTTTGAGGTTAATAACTTTTAAAAAAGTTGATATTTAAATATTTTACACTTGTAGAAGTAGTTCCTTTTGCATTTTATTGGTCTTTTCTTTTTAGTTATTTCAGTGCACTAGATCCCAACTACAACATACTTTTTTCTGCATAAAATATAATTTCTAAGTTAGTGTGAATCCTTTTATGACCAATAATCATGTAAATAGGGTATCCAATTATAGAAGCATTAATATGTAATTGCTAAGAAGTTCTATAGTGCTTAAAGTAACTAAATAGACATCCATAATTAAAGAAGAATAGCATAGAAACTGTAAATTGAAACTTCAGGGAAGTCGTTCAGGGCACCTATTTAAAACCATGTATAGGAATATGAGTTGTGCAGTATAAAACAGATGTCATGTAATGTAAATGCACAAGTATTTGCCACATAGAAGTTTACATGTCAAACTATAGAATTTATAATTTTTAATGAAATATATTTAAATATATTGCCTTATATAGAAATCTCTATGTAATTATATTTTTGTTGTGAATTCATCTTGTTATGTTATTTGAAAGTAGATTAATGCAAACATATTAATAAATAAAACAAATATTTCTTACCTAATCTTAATTCTCCGAAGTTTCCACAGCCAATTTTTTTGCCAACACGAAAGTTTGGACCTACCATAAGAACGCCTGAGCTAGAATTCACAGAATGCCTGGAAGAATGTGTTTCTGCCCCAGTACTAGCACCTGAAAATATTTCAATATTTATTCAAGGGCTAAAATTTATAATCTTATAACAATCAATGGCGAAGAAATATTAAGATTAGTTAAGTTAAAGCAAAAAGGAAGGGTACCACTTATAAAAGTAATTAAGCAAAACAGCCTTATTTGTTGCTATTAATTGAATTAATAAGTTTGCATCCATTTGAAAATTGATACTAAATGTAAAGGTAGATGGTAATACTCAAACATGCATGTTAAAGTTGAAGCCATAACATCTATAAAGGGGAAGCAAATTATATTACACCATAGAAAGCAAGTGTAAATGGATTTCTGATTTCAGAAAAAACAATCTATTGCATCATATAATACATTGCTTATTATAGTTTTATGGTGTTATCTTTCACAATTTTGCAAACAATATTTTGACTAATCTTTAACTTCGTGTATTATTAGTCGACATTTAAACTAAAAGGCAATATAATTGTTTAAAAATTATTACTCATTCGAAGACAAACATGCTTAACCTACATAGTCTACAAACGAATTTTATTGAAAAATAAGTTAAATGTAATAACAAACCAAATATCATTCTACAAAAATGTACCTTGCATGACTGATATTACTAAATATTATATATAAATTCTTGAATTGTGGTGTCTAAAGTATCAACAATGCATGTAAACACTGATTTCAAACAAAAGAATTGAATAACAGAAAAGCTTTACAAACTTGTGTAGGTAGTACCTAGGTGCAATTTTTAATTTTAATGTTTTATTATCAATTATTAATAACAGAATGTAATAATATTTTTAAATAAGTTTTAATAACTAATAAAAATCGCTAAACAAGAGAAAATTTTAATCTATTCTCAAAACATTCACTACACCGTTGCCATTTCTCACTCAAGACTACATACACTGTCTCACAAAAGTATAGGCACACCAATAAAATTATAATGAATTTGATAATAAATTCATAATGATAAATAAATTTGCTTTATAGGTTTTATAAATTGTTACTA
>JAHWXV010034227.1:0-10082 GCA_024586415.1 Phrixothrix hirtus
AGGCCTGCCACATACGCGAAGTGAAACCCGAAACAACAATTTGACATATAATCTTCGCGGAAATATAAAAACTAACATATATATATATATATATATATATATATATATATACTCCCTCAATTTGTTAATTCCCATACCCTAATCGTCTCTTGAACTAACTGGATGTCAGTCAACATCATCTAAGGAATTAACAGTTTTCAGTTCGACAATGTTCTTTTCTACTCTTGCTCGTAACTCCGTCCTCTCAAGACGGAAGTTTGTTATCTTGCGCTCTAGTTTCTCTTGGTAAATGTTGCTTTCATTAGAGTCTTCATGATAATTGCTGTCGTCCGGCCATGGTGACTGAAACTTACTTATTTCCTACCCACTTTATTAGATAGAAATCCTTCCGCAAATTTTTTATTCGTATACCCCCCTCCCCTTAAACTAACTGGATGCCAGTCAACATCAACTAATGAATTGACAATTTCTAGTCCAGTAGTGTCATTTTCTGAAAAAAAGTATCTGCTCTTGCTCATAACCACAGCTTCTCGGGACGCGATTATATTATTTTGCTCTCTACCTCCCTCTTGGTAAATATTGATTTAATTTAGAGTCTTCACGATAATATTTGTTATTTGGCTATGGTGGCTCAAACTTTTTATTTCCTACCCACTTTATTAGATAGAAATCCTCCAGCAATTTTTTATTTCCTATACCCCCATCGTCTCTTGAACTAACTGGGTCCCAGTCAACATTACCTAAAGAATTGACAATTTCCAGTCCAATATTGTATTTCTCTGGAAAAAATATCGGCTCTTGCTCGTAACCATGTCTTCTCATAGGACGTGAATATAATATTTTGACTTTAGTTTGCACTTGGTGAATGATGATTTAATTAAAGTCTTCACGATCATTTATGTCATCTGGCCTTTTCTCTGTTAAATTTCTGTGATTGAGTATTTGGGATGAGATGGTATTGATTCAAAATCATTTGCAACTGCAGTAGGAGATAGAGCCGATTTCTCAATAGCAGAGGTAGATAGTTTAATGGAATCTATGATAATTGTCGCAAGGTAATCTGTACTAGTGGCAACAATATCTGCAGATATAGTTGATATATTAAACGCATAACGCCAGTAGGTTTAGATAGGTCGTCAGCTGATACCTCTTTTTGTAAATTGTATCCTTAAGAATTTATAATCACCTATGACTACTACATTAACTGTCCGGAAATTTCGATACCAAATTACCGAAAGTCGAATTAAGCATAATAGTTCTTAAATGGCATCAAAACCTCTCTACCAAGGAATTGTGGTTATGACTTTTATGGGGCGAGTAATCACCACTCTCTGGTCGCTTCAATTAAGATATGACCCTCGTGGTTTTCCACTAGTAGTACGTGATTATAAACTAATGTGTTTAGATAGGCTATGAATATATGAACGTATTTCAGCGTTATTTCGTTTACATTTAACAAATTCTCGTCGCGACACCTATTAAAGCTATATATTAACCTTATCCTAAAGGTCGTCGCTCCACTGGAGTTACTTGGTGCTATAACCAATTTTCAATATTGACGTCAATTTCTAATAAAATTGAGATGTTATAACTTACGTTGGACTATAATGTTTTTAAAGGCGACCTTCGTTCGAAAAGCAGAAGTTCACTACAGCATGCACTCCAGAAGCTCAGTTACCTCACGTTTTGGCAAGTCCAGAAAGATTTAATGACCACAAACAACTACGGTGTATGGGCGCTTTGGAATTCTATAATTTATTAAGTAATTAACAGAATAGATTACTAACTGGTAATTAGTAGCTTACAGAGAAATTAAGGCTATGCAAAGATATGCGTTGTATGAGAAATAATAAAAGCACAGAACAACGATGACAATTTAATGATCACAGTTAACGAAGTACAAAGTATGCTGAATATAGTAATGAACTTGAATTAAAATGAAATTGGAATGAAGTTTATTGAATTCTACCGAGTAGCATACAACTAAAGAATCCAGGTTTTACGTCCTTGTCCACGGTAGTAGTAATTAGATCGGTCCTCTAGTAGAGTCTAGTAGGTTGAAAATGGTTACAGCAGGCTTCGAAGTCAGCTGCAAAGTATTAGAATCAAGTAGATGGAAATAAACACAACTTTGAGCAATGCTCGAAATTGAGGTTAACATTGGTCTAATTACGGGTTGTAATCAAAATAAACGACGACCTGAATCCTGCAAAGTCGACAGATTATGAATTTAAATTTACATGCGGTATTCAATAACTTAAAATACAAAGATGGGAAAATATAATATGTGATAATTAAATAGTAATAAATATTAATTAACGCGATAAGAATTTCTAGGTCGAAAGTAAACTTTGAAGAAAATTTAGTATTTTTTAATATAGCATCCTTTAAACAGTTACTGGGGCGTGCATGAAAACAAGTTAGAGTTTTGATGAAATAAAAAAAATAATAGGTCAGTAAACACGTTTAGCGTTTCTAGTTATCAAAGACAACTACTGTAATTAAATTGAACATTAATTCTACCTTCCAGATTCAGACCACCATAAATAATTAAGGCAATGTCTTATTCAATATTAATAATATACACACAAGGTGATAAATAGATGTTCAAGTAGGGATACATTCAAACGACGACATCGGCCTTGATGTAATCCACACAGATGTTAATATTTCTAAATCTAGAACTTACCTAAATGCGGCACATCATGTTTGCTTGTGAATTAAATAATAAAACAAAACCTCTAACTTGTTGCAATGCTTGCTTTTCGACCAGCTTCCACTCTCTCTAAGGGATCCCATTTTTCACATCTGTAACAAAAATAAATTTAATAATTTAGGGAGATGTCAGCCTTCAAACAGATTTATCGCTAATTCCTCTTTGAACAGCATTTCATATTCTTTAATAGAATTTAGATGTTAAATTTAGTATATTGACATATATTGACAGCAGTCATTATTCATTATTTGAAAGGAGAATTAGCGACACATCGATTTAAAGATTGGAACAGTACTGCGTGCTAGACCGAATATCATATTCTTCCTCTCTCCCCACTTACTTGCTTGTTTACTGCAATAGATAAAATCCAAGTTATTTAAATATACGTATTTAAGAATGTCAAAACTAAATATAATTGTTCTTGTTGCGGCGATTACTAAATTACTGCAAATGACAACATAACAGAATATATAATTTGTGCCAAAAATAAACTGAAAGAATAAATTTGTTTTGAAGTAAAAATAAGCAAATACACATACAGGGTATTGCAAAATCAATTCTTATGACTAAATACTATTATTCGTGTAACAACCATTACAGCGCATCGACTACTGATTAATGGTTATCTATATAATAAGCGGAGTAATTGATAACCTTATGGTCGAGAGTTCAATTTGCAAATCGAAGCACCTAGGCTTCTGCCACGTAAGAAGTGCATAAGTTCAAAGATCATATTAGTTTACTAAAGTAATAATTTATGTCTACATTAAGATTTATAAGCAATAATTATCCTTTCAGGTAGAGACAAAAGAAGAAATTATGATAAACATCTGCAACAGGTCTACTGTGCTCAGTTAAGGAACCGAATACCGAAAATTGGAGAAAGCCCCCAAATAATTCGAAACTGAAATTGCACGGCTAGTGAGATTAGCATATCCAACGGCTCCAGAACGTTTTATTGAACAAATTGAGGTGCAAACATTTATGGATGGTTTTCGAGATTTTGAAACACACATGCACTTAGCTTAGCTCGTCCGCGAGACTTTGCTAGTGTATTGGCTGATGCACTGGTATTTGAAGTGGCCAAACAAGCGTTGGAGGGGAACGTGCGCATGAGTGCAGTCTAAGAAGTCAAACATGGTGTTGAGAGTTTAAAAGTAACATTTTTTAGACCACCAAAGACACAAAAACCAAATCAACGTAAACCACGATGCTGAACGTGCGATAATTAAGGACATATACAAATAAATTGACAAGAGACTATGAGCAGACCTGCGGATAATGCAAAGTATAAGTAAAACTAAAAAGGATCGATGTGAAGGGACAAATATCGATCTTTACCAGCTATGTCCTAGAAGTAACCATCCTAGTACCACTGTTAAAACTTAAACCTGATAGTCCTTATATTAATGGAACAATCGCAGGGAGAAATTGGTGGATACAGCAGGAATGAAAACAATAGTAAAACCAAACATTGTTGAGAATGGAATATTACTGCCTTCACTGTTGCAATTACGTACAGCTACATGAAACCATGCAACGAGTCATGGTGAAATTATTACAAATATTAAGATCGATTGTAGGAAGTTAACGCATCGCATTCTAGTAGCTGATACTGAGGAACTTGTTATATTGGCTATGGATATAATGTCCGAGTTTGGCTTCGCCCTAGATTTGAAGAATCACATCAAACGAGTTGATGACAACGAGATACCCATTAATCAGCGAGATGATCATGTAATAAAAATAATATTAGCAGAAGAAGTGACATTACCGCCAAGCAGCGAAACAATAGTTATGCTCCAATAGAATGCAGACTTCCGGATAGGATGCGTAAGAATCCTAAAATCCAGTAACATAAATATTGGTCATTATATTCCAATTGGAAGAATGTTGATCAAGGCCAAGGAAACAACACCGGCTCGTTGATAAATGTCAATATCTTCCAAATGACTCTAAATAAGGGCACCCAATTAGGAACGTGCATACCTCTCTCATCTGTGGTAGTTTACACGAAACCCAGTGAGAAAGTTCAGCTCGTAAAGAATTTATTTAAGCTGCATGATTCATTCGAATCCTTGGACAAAGGTTTATCCCATGAAAAAGAATAAAGCCAGCCAATTGATCCAACAATAATGGCGACATATTTGCCACGGATGACTGTTTGAAAGCAAGCCTAAATATTGTGACACATAAAATAAATACCGGTGATCCCCAACCAATACATCAACGACCAAAGAGATTGCCTTTATTCAAACAAGAGAAAGACGAAGGTTAATCAAGGACATGGCCTGTGAAGGAATAATAGAGCCATCCAGCACTGCTTGGACTTCCCCAGTTATACTGGTTAAGAAGAAAGATGGTAATACTAGATTCTGGTGGATTGCTGTAGTTTAAATTATGTTACCAAAGGGGACAGCTATTCTCTACCCAGAATTGATGACACTTTAAACACGCTTTCTCGTTCCAAATGGTTTACGGCTTAAGACATGAAAAGTGAATATTAGCAAGTCGGTATGGAGGTTGAACACCAGGAAAAGACAGCATTATGCATTGAATCTGGTCTCCAGTAGTTCACAGTGATATCCTATACCTTGCACAATCCACCAGCGACATTTAAAAATCTAATGGAGTTCATCCTGAGAGGATTATCTTGGCAAATATGTCTAGTATACATGGACTATCTCATAGTTGTTGGAAAGGCATTTGATGAACACCTGAAAAATCTCGAAGAGTTGTTTCAAAGACTGCGAAGTGCACATCTACAGCTGAGACCGAAAAATTGAACTTGTGTCAAATCAAAGTGAAATACTTGGGTCATGTGGTCTCTAAAAAAGTGCACATCTACAGCTGAGTACGAAAAAGTGAACTTGTGTCAAAACAAAGTTAAATACTTGGGTCATGTGGTCTCTACAAAAGGTGTGGCATATGACCCAAACAAAATTCGATCCGTACGAGAATGGCTACAATCAAAAGATAAACATGAACTACAAAGATTCTTGGGGTTATGCCCGTACTCTCATCGATTTGTACGTAGATTTGTAGATATCGCAAAACCACTTACAAAACTTACTGAAGAACACCAACCGTATTTATGGAGAAATAGCTGCCAGGAGCCATTTAAAACAATTACACAAACTTTGCTGACCGCACCCATACCTAGTTACTCTAAAATGGAGGAAAGATTTGTCCGACGCTAGCAACGTTGGCGTCGGTGCAGTGCTATCGCAAATCCAAGACGGACAAGAACGAGTAATTGGGTATTTGAGTAAATTGTTGTCCAAACCTGAGGGGAACTATTGTGTTACGCACAAAGAATTGCTAGCGATTATGAAAGCTGTTAAACACTTTTACAAATACCTTTATGGACGAAATTTCTTATTGAGAACTGATCACGCAGCATTGAAATAACCCATACAGTTTAAGAATTCAGAAGGCTGACTAGCGAGATGGATTGAACGGTTGCATAAGAACGATTTTAAACTTAAGCATTCGTTCCGAAAAAAATCAGAAATGCTGACGCTTTATCAAGTCGGCCTTGCACAAGGATTACAAACATAGTAATGGTCTTGAGTCAAAAGTTGAAGAACCTTTTGTCAACCATACTATTGTAAGCAACGATGACTGGAACCTGGATAATATCAAGCAAGTTCAAGAAAGCAACCTAGACGTGAAGTTGTTATTATAATGGAAGAATGAAGACCGAAGACTGGGTTGGGAGGAAGTGGCTTCATTTAATCCCGTTGTTAAAGAATATTGATCCCAATGGAATTCCTTGCCAGTTCAGGACTGCCTTTTGACAAGATCCCTGGAAAATAATGATGGAGATGAACGACGAATGCAGAAATTAAGAGCAATGGAAATTCTGTGATAACTGCCTGATGGTCCATCAGGAGAGTACATCGGAGTAAAGAAAACTCTGGAAGAGATCCGTGAACGGGTTTTTTCTTTGATGAACTGTAAGGATGATATTAAGGAGTGGTGACGAACATGTGTACTATGCACATCTGAGGACGGTCCATTTGGAAGTCGAAAAGCATCGATGCGGCAATGAAAGTGGGTAACCCATTTGAGGGAGTAGCCATCGATATAGTTCTTCCATTTCCAGAAACCGAACTAGGAAACAATTACACCCTGGTTGCAATCGACTACTTTATTAAATGGAATGAATCATATGCACTATCTAATCAAGAGGCAGATACAGCGGCCGAAACCTTGGCGAAAGAATTGTTTAGCTATTTTGGAATTTCCTTGGAATTACATTCAGACCAAGGAAGGAATTTTGAGGCAGCCCTATGCGAAGGCCTCTGCCAGCTGTTGAAATTACACAAGACCAGAACAACTGCTTTTCATACACAGTCAAAAATTGAGCAATGAGAAAATATTTGTCAAAAGTTGTCTCAACCTATCAAAGATATTGAAACCAATACTTACATCTTTTTTGGTGGCACATCGATGACCTGTACACGAAATGACAGGGAAGATCCCAGCTAGAGTGCTGTTTGGGCGCGCAATTAGATTACCGTGTGATTTGGAGTTTGGCAGCAAGCCTGGAGAGAAGTATTTTGCTGAAAATGCATATGCCTAAGGTCTTTGAAAGATATTAAACTAAATTCACAAAACTGTTCGCAGCAACATCCAGACTGCAAGTGATCGAATGAAATTCACTATGATTTAAGTTCTAAAACAGGAGTATTTCAACCCAATGACTTGATTTGGTTGTACCGGCTACAATAAATTGCAAAGATCTTGCGAAGGTCCATATAAAGTGATAAAAAGGATCATAGATGTATTCTACCATATAGTGAAATTGCCCAGAGGAAAATCAACAGTTGTTCACATGAATCGGTTAGCCTCATATGTTGGGAAGAATTCAGAACCCAACCAGCAAGAATTTAAACGAACAGTGAACAATGTTGAATTAGAAAAGTTAGAATTCAAGAACAGCGAGCAGTTATTTACCAAATATATGTCAACTTATTCGGGACTCCATAAAGCTCGATTTGGGGTTATTTAGGAGAAATACAGAAATCTGTTCGAAGAATCAGAAGAGTATCCCATGGCCCATTGCATCGCTAAAGATGTTCGAATATCCCGTGGATCGCAGTTGAATTTAAAACGAGGTATGGTGGCATAGAAGAAATACAGCAGCAAGAGGCAGAAATTGGAAAAGCATATCACTTACTACGCCGTCACCACCAAGGTATGAGAAATATTTACTACCTTGTGACAAAAGCATTATCCCATCAAAATCCACCTTATGAAGACTTGCGGAAGGCATTATAGGACCTAAGCAAACAACGTTGTGCCGGTGCCGGTAGAAAGTTAGCCGTACCAAAGCTCGGCTGCGGCAGTAGTACGAAACATGTTGAAAGTCATGTTTTAGAGGCACTGGTATCAAGATCCTGATGTGTAGTTGGAATTCAAGAGGAACTCCGTCACCGAGGAGTTCTATGAACTGCCATTTTATTCAAAAAGTGTGGCTGCAAGTATGGATCTAAGTGCAGATTTCGACAATCACAAACAAAGGTAGAACCATCGCAAGTGCAAAGTCCAAGGTCACTGTTACGCACGTAACAGTCTTATGGTAGGGACAGTGTAACAAAATTAAAAACAATGGAAACTTCAATAGATCATTCTGGAAAAATTTAGGAGATTCCTATAACTAAGATGGATGATGTAATCACAAATGACTGTAACCGATATCTGTCTAATTAAATTCTAGGTCAACAGTGAATTATTGGATTGCAATTTATTGTATCATTATTATGATTAATCTTATTCTTTACTAATCTACAGTTTATATCTAATATTCTGGAATTTCTCCTTTCTATATAAATAGCAGATTAAATTCTTTTAGCTTTAGTTTTAATTAGAATCTTGTCCTGTTAGTTACTGTTATACTTAAATAGAAATATAAACCTTTGTTGTTAGTATACTGTGAATTAAATATTTAAATAAATAAGTGTAAATAAGTAATTCTAATATTAGTGAATATAAATAAACCTTTTTAAACAATTAACTAGTTTCATTGCAGTATACTTAGCACTTTAGGCACTAAAACGACACTTTTAACCTCAAAGGATTAAAATTTTACTTTTGCCCCAAGCGAGATAACATTAATTTAATCCTGAATATACAAAATAAATCGATGGCAACAACAAATATTAATCAATTATAATTACGTATTGCTCAAAGCGTTGCTATAGCACTTCGTAAGTAAATTTACCATGAAGCATACACTCATAATTCGAATGACTTGTTAATGTCAAAATCATGTAATTTTATATTCTTCTATTCCTTTGATTTCAAATTATTCGAAAGTGCAAAAGATAATGTATATACTTCAGTACTAAAGTGTTTTTTAGTCCTTTTAATCTAGTTTAGTTACTTGATAAATTATTATGTACCATAGAGTCTCTTTTAATCCCGAAAGGGAAGTTTATTTCTCGAGCAATAGCGAGAGAAATGTCTTGAGGGATTAAAAGCATGTTACTGCTGAGGTATACAAATTATTTTTTGCAGTTTCGAATAATTTGAAATCAAAGGAGACGAAGAAAATAAAGTTGCACGATTTTGGCATTGACAGATTAATTGATTTATCAATGTATGCTTCACGGCCAATGCTACATAAACTTTATTTACGAAGCGCTATAGTAACGCTTTCAGCAGTTTGTTTTTGTTATTGCCATAGATTTACTTTGTTTATGCAAGATTTAAAGTACTTTAATTCCCTTGGGACTAAAGTAAAATTTTATTTCCTTAAGATTAAAAGTGCCGCTTTAATTATGGAAACAAGTGAGGAAATGTGGCGTTTTAGTCGCGAAAACAAGAAAGGATGCAATCGTATAAGCTACAAGGTGCACTATTTATATTGTGAGCCTAATAATAGAGAAACAGTAATTAATTATTGAAAACTGATTTATTGTTTTTCAAAATATTCTCCCTTATGATTTATACACTTTTGTATTCTTTCGAACCAATTGTCAAAACATTTTTGCCATTCTGTTGCCAGATGTTTTCAAATTATGTGGGTTCCAACGAGAGCAAACCTTTTTTACGGCTAAATGTTCATGCAATATGCTGGTCGAACTAATGTATAAGATTGCCTCAATCTCACAGTATGTCACATGACGATCTTGTATTATCAGTTTTTACACAACATCAATGTTTTCTGGTACAACAACTGAATTTGGACGACCTTCACTACTTTCGTCGGTGAGCGAACGGCGTACTATGGAATATGATAAAACAAACGATGATCATTAAATCAATTTCGTAAATATAGTGAAAGTGCTACTTATTTCATTTTATCGTAAAGTTAAAATGTCGTACTTTAATATGATGTAAGAATTTTTCTAATATT
>JAHWXV010034229.1:0-16291 GCA_024586415.1 Phrixothrix hirtus
AAAATCGCAAAAAGACTTAAAAATCTCAAGAATAAAGTGGCACTTCCAGTCATTCTATTTTAACTAAATTCTCGAGGTCTCCCATGTGCAGAAGATAAAAGCTTGAATATGAAATTTCATTTTTATATGATGTTTAGTTTTAGAGATATGTAGTTTAAAATTAATACGAGGGACACTATTTATATTGTGAACCTAATAATAAAGAAACAGTAATTTATCATTGAAAATTGATTTATTGTTTTTCAAAATATTCTCCCTTATGATCTATTCACTTTTGCATTCATTCGAACCAATTGTCAAAACATTTGTGCCATTCTGTTCGAGACATCTCTAAAACATGGTTTTTGAACGCATCGGTAGCTTCTTCTCCCGACGAAAACTGCTGTCAAGCAATTTATTCTTGACATTCAGGAACAAAAAGAAGTCATTGGATGCCAAATCAGGACTGTCGGCGGATAACCCATTAATTTGATTTTTTCAGTGTTCAAATAATCGGTTGTTAGACGAGATGTGTGCGACCTCGCATTGTCGTGATGCAGAATAATCCTACGGTGCTTGTTTGTTTTCCTTATTTCCTTGAAGACTTCCGGAAAACAAATCGTGGTGTACCATTTAGAAGAGACCCCTTTGCGTTCCTGTAAAGGCACCATTGCCACATGAGCAGTTTTTCCAAATTACTTTTATGTTGGATTAAATTTATTTTCAGGTAACAGTAATTAAAAATGTAATGCGATTTAATATCTATTATAAACTGTTTTCATACAAAATATGTAAACTGTAAGTCATTTTCCATAATATTTTCCATTTTCAAGATCCGTATGTAGAATTCGTGTAGCTGCTGATTGAAGAAATCCTTATCAGCGTTTTGAACTTACGCATCCGACTGAAAAAGGTTACCTTTTAGCAGCTTTTCAGTGGCCCAAAATATGGAAATCGCAAGGCAATAAATCTGGGTTATAGGGTGAATGCTCTAAAATACCCCATTTGCTTTGTTGAAGACTTTCTTTAACTGCGTTGGCGACACAAGACCGAGCATTGTCGTGAAGTTTCACTGGCCATTTTCGTCTTATTGCTTCAGCAAAGCTTGTTTAGTTTCACTATACGGGTTTGCATTGATATTCATTGTAAATTCTGTAAACTCTATTAGCAAGTGCTCTTCATTGTCGAAAAATATTTCAACATCACTTTGCTTGCGGAAGATTGTGCAAGTCTTACTTTTGTCGGAAAATACCACAGTTTCTCAAAATTCTATAGGTTTATTTAATTAGACACTTGCAAAGTTTAAACATTTCAATCTATTTGTTCACTTAAAAGTGTCTTTTTCGTGTTGATCTTCCAAAGTAATTAGAATTTCTGATAATGTTTTGTCTTATTTCAGCACAAATAGTCCTTTGGGTTGATTTTGCAATATGATTAATTAAAGTTTGTGCACTTATTTTTGAATTCTGTCACACTTCCTTTACAAATTCTCGTTTTTCGCCTGGATTTAAAATGCTAGGGCGACCTGATCTATGCAAATTTTGCAAATTACCAATTGTTTTAAACTTTTTAATTACGTATCCAACTGTACTAAAAGTTTTTTTAACAATTTTACCAATTTCCCGCAAACTGTTCCGTTGATTATATAATGTTATAATCTGATATCTCTGGAATATGGACAGTTCTTCACGTGTGTGAAGTCAGCCCCGCAGTTTTTGATTTTTAATTTTTTTAATTGTGATGTATTATACTATGTTTGTGCTGTATTCTGCCGAAACCTAAAACTCGATACATTTACGTGTGCCTACAATTTATTTAAGAGAACTTAATTTTTGGTAGCCCCACACTTGTCAACTTTTAAACTTTTTTTCATTGCACTAGATTGTCTCCATATGTGCTGGCTTGTGTCATAAACATGTATTGAATAACTTCAATAATTCATGAAAAAATTAATAAAAACGGGATTTTTCCTAGCTCCACATATTTGCTCAAATGATCTCAATTTTTTTTCCTTATCAGTAGGTTCTGACTTATTCCATATTCTGCGATTGGAATAAATTTGATATATGCTTCCACTCTGTAGAGAGAAATTATTAAGTCTTAAATAATAAACAAACAATAATTATTTTACGATGAACCTATTGAAGACCTGCGAATTGTGCTAACTTGTGCTTATTAAAATCAAAGCAAACACGATCAAAAAGATTTGAAAATTATAAGTGTCTTAAGAATTTTGGCCAAAAGGAGCGGAAGTAAACAAAAAATTTAAAACTTTCGAAATTTAAAACATTGTGCTGAATTGTGCTAGATGAATAGAATAACTTTTTGTAATGTCAAAATTTCGTATCATAACTCATTTTCAAATATAACCAAATGAAAAAAGTCGATTTTAGCATATATAAACTTTATTTGGCAACAATTTTTGGACCGCAGGAGATAATTAAATTCTACGAATTGTACTAATTTGTGCTAATTAAGGTAAAAAAAGGACCATCAAATCAATTTTAAAAATTATAAGTGTCTAAGAAATTTAGGCCAAAAGGGGTGGGAACAAACAAAGAATTTAACATTTTGGAAATTTAAATAAGAATAGTATGCTTGCTTTTACTTTCACTTACTCATAACAATAATCTACAATGACAGAAATTAGTCATAAGTTAAAATTTTTGCACTTACCGAAAATACTTATAATTATGAATATTTGATCTTAATAATCACAAGTTAGCACAATTCGCAGGACTTCAATAGGTTCATCGCAAAATAATTATTGTTTGTTTACTATTTAAGATTTAATAATCTTTCTCTCAGAGTGGAAGCATATATTGAATTTATTCCAACTGCAGATTATGGCACAAGTCAGTAGGTGCCTATCAATAAGGAAAAAAAGGTTAAGCTCATTTGAGCAAATGTGCAGGGCTAAGAAAAATCCTGTTTTATTAATTTTCTCACAAATTATTGAAGTTACACAATACATTATTATGGCACAAGCCAGTACACACGGAGCTCAATCTAGTGCAATGAAAAAAAGTTCAAAATTTGACAAGTGCCGGGCTATCAAAAATTAAGTTCTCTTAAATTATTATACGCACACGTAAAGTTACTGAATTTTGGGTTTCGGCAAAACACGCCATAAACAGCACAATATAGCACAATTAAAAAAATACGGTGTGAGACAACACACGACTTTCTCTTACATATTTTAAATGTAATTTGAATTTATTGACGTTAGTGACTTTCCTATACACCGAAATTATAAACTTTAAAATTAATTTAAAAGCATATAAAATTCATCCATTCATAATTTGCTTTATACATGTACTAAGAGTTTTATAATTAAGTTTTGAGCTATTTTAAACCAAAAATAATTTATAGATTTAAATAAAAGTAATTAAGTATGTAAGTAATGCACACAAATCATTAAAATATTAATTTATTTTTATTTTGAGGGCAATAATTGGAACGGTCACCCATCCAAGTTACTCGCCAGACAAAACGTTGCTTAACTATCGAGTTTTTTCTTAATAACTAAGTTTAACGAATTTTCGCAGAGAAACCAATTAGTTCATGTAATATAACATTACAGCGCAAGAAACATGGCGAGCTTAAAAAAAATCGGTAGAGCCGTTTTCGAAAAAATTGCAAAAAACCTAAAAATCACAAGAATAAAGTGGCACTTCCGGTCATTCGATTTTACCAAAATTCCTATACGGAAGTGCTAAGGTGGTAATAAACTTGTATATAAAATTTCACGCATGCAGGCACGCACGCACGCATGCACGCACGCATGCGGGCACGCACGCACGCATGCACGCACACACGCACGCACGCACGCACTCACTCACGCACCCACGCGCCCACGCGCGCACGCACGCACTCGCCCACGCACGCACGCGCGCACGCACGCAGACACATGCACACGCGCACGCACACACACAAACACACAGGCCATTTTCCAAAAACACGATTTTCGTACTCAGGGGACCCGAAAACGTATATTTCCACTAAAATTTCGATATCAAAAATTTTGGACGAAAACAGTACTTTTACCCTATTATTTCGTATAAGTAAGATTAAGAAAAAATTAGTTTTAAATCAAACTGGAAAAAAACTGGAAAAATGGGAATCCTGCTTACTCCGGAAAGTATGTACGGTCCCGTGAAAATTATAAGAAAAATGCATAGGCTAAGCCAGAAACTTCATAAGGAGAACACTGAAACGAAATATAGGTCCAATGGAATAAATTTAACATGAAAAATACTGAAAATTGTGTCTTCATATAAGATACATATGTAAATAATATCTATGCTTTAAACATGCATAAATATGTACATACATATGTATGTACTTGTTCGGGCCAGTTAGTTTTTATTACATTATCTTATCGTGTCTTACTTGCTTAAACAATTATTTCAAAAATTCAACTAAATTAAGTACGCCGCTGCATAAGCTGATAGCCGACAATTATATGAGTGTATGTATATCATCTCTAAATCCTTCGTAAATCGTTCAAAATTAATTTAAAAATAAAATATTCAATAATAAATTGTAATCATATTATAATTTATAACATATAAAAATATTCCTAAATTGTTTTGAAAAGTTTTTATCGCAAAGGTCGCGTCTCATCCGTTGTGTAAAATAATTATACGTGATAAATTCCCTATACTCAAGGCATATCGTATTATAAAATCTTGGGAGCGCTATAGAAACGTTACCCTGCAAATAGTACCATGAATAAAATGCTTGTTGGAAAAGAAACATTGTGATTCTTATTGTTCCCTTCATTTTAATTGTGAAATGTTTTCAGTAATTCGTGTACACTACAGGATTAAATTATTGCTTCTTGTCGTTAAAAGATAATTTTTTTGTTGCGTGATATCACGTTTCCTATAAAGTTGTTTAAAAATTATTATCGATTCACTCTGATATACAGAGTATACAATCCTGTCGTGTCGTTTAAAAATAAATTTCAAAATGCCTAAAAATAGTAAAACCCATTTTCTTCGTGTCTCTAATTTGTTTATAGAAACTCTCGAAAACATTCGTTTAAGAATTGATCCCGAAAACATAGACAGACAAAATTTTCTTAAAGATTTCGTGCAGAGCGAGTTCCAATAGTTGCAAGGTAAATTATCATGCTATGAGTCGCTTGAAAATTTACTGGAAAACCTCTCTGGAAAGGAGTATCTCGCCACGCTATCACAGCTCAAATTGTTATATCTCGAAATTGTAGCGGACCTTGAAGTTCCAATAAATAAAACACATTCGCCTGAACAGAAACCCACTGTTGTATCGAAACCATCTAAGGTATCGTTCCCAAAGCTTAATTTTCCTAGCTTTTCAGGTGATTTTTGTCAATGGAATAATTACTACGCACGTTTTACGTCTTTTATTGATAACAATCCCGAGCTAAATAATCTCGAAGAAAGGCAATATTTACTTTCGTCGCTAAAAATGAAGCATTTGATGTCATTCAACATTTGCCACTTGCTGAACAAAATTATCAACTCGCATTAGATGATTTGAAAAATCGTTTTCATCAACCCAAAAGACAGATAACTTTTCATTGTGAAAATTTAATGAATTTACCGTCCATTGACAATCACTCAAATAACGCAAATTTATCGAATCGTACAATCTACACTATACTTCGCTAAAGACTCTCGAAAATTTTGATGTCGAAAAGGTATTTTTTGCCACCTTCCTTTTGTCAATATTATCAAAATCTCTCGCAACCAAATTCGAAGATGAAATGTCTTCCCAAATTGAATATCCAACAATCGAATCAATTATACCGTTCCTAAAAGCTCGCGCTGAAAAAAGCCAAAATGTCACTCAAGTCACAAATATTAGCTCTTCTAAACCTCCGCCAAAAATTGAACACAAACCCCTAAGCAAATTTGTTCCAAAATATTTGTCGAATAACACACCTTACACCTCGTTACTTGTAAATCAAACAAGAAAGTCGTTTAATTGCCGGTTTTGTCAAAAATTAGATCATAAATCTGCCACCTGTGCAGTATTTGTGAACAAAGCTCCCAAGCAACGCTTCGACTTCATAAAAAAGTCAAACTTATGTATAAATTGTTTAGGTTGTCATTTTCTGATGAACTGCCAATCCAAATACACCTATCGTAACTGTTCAAAATGCATCATACCATGTTGCATTTTGATTCCCGTAGAAATTCAACACATTCTGATGATGAAGATTCGGTACATTCCCAGGTTTCTTCAATACACTCTGGTAACACAAATCGTTCTAATTCTTGGAATATTGCCTTAGCGTATGCTTCTTTTGTGAATGCCAAAACATCACCTCAATCAAATTTTACGCAAATTTTGTCTCGTACACAAATAAATCATTATTCAAAGTCAGTCTCGCCCAAAATGTTGCAACAGAAAGTAGTCGTACCTCTTTACTCGTGAATCCACTGGAAAATTCAACTGTTGTAATTCCAACAGTTCTCGTTTGTCTAAAGGTCACTGATGCGCGATATATTATTGCAATAGCAATCATGGACACTGCAAGTCACGTGTCATTTATTACTGAGCGTTGTATTCAAACTTTACAATGCCAAAGAAAACAAGTCTCAATTTCTATCGCTGGAATTAGTTAGTGAGTACTTTGAAATTGAGCTAGGTGTGAAACAAGGACGTATGATGTCTCCTTGGTTGTTTAATATATTTGTGGATAAATGCGTGAGAAGTGCATGAGTGGTATAAATATAGACAGCGAAGATGTAAAAGTGTTAATGTATGCAGATGATGCAGTACTAGTAGCTAAAAGTATGAGACAAATGCAACGAATGTTGAATAAATTTGTGAAAATAAGTGAAAGAATGGATCTGAAAATCAAAAGTGGCAAAACAATGGTAATGGTTTTCAATAGGAAAGGTGCAAACGAAATATGTCAGCTGAGGTTGGGTAGCGAGATAATTAAGCAAGTGAATAAGTTTGCTTTCCTTGGCAGAATATTTGCGACTGATGGCCGAGTAGATAGTGAAATTGAAAACTGTGAATGCAGGCAGGAGAATAATTGGCAGCATGTGTTCAGTAACCAGGAGTTGAGTATGGAAGCAAAGAAGGCTGTGTACAATAGTGTATTTATTCCAACTATTTTACATTGCAATGAGACTTGGGTATGTCAGAAGAAGCACATAAGTAAAATAAACGCCGTAAGTATGAGGTACCTAAGAGCTGCATGTGGCAAAACGAGACAGAACAGAGTAAGGAATAAATGAGTGATGGATACGTGCCAAGTGAAGGAGACACTGTCTGAACTGCACGAAAGAAGTGCATTAAGATGGTTTGAACATGTGGAACGAATGAATAATGAACGCTTAACAAAGAGAATATATGAGGCAGGTATGAATGGAAAACTAGGTAGGGGTAGACCGAAAAAGAGTTTGCTGAATATGATTGAAGAAATTCTAAAATGAAAGAGAATAAAGAGCGCAAAGAATAGGAGAGCTTGCCAAAAACGTTGTATGAATTTAATGAAAGCAAATAAGTGTGCAAGGACAGAAAGGAATGGAGCAAATAGAGAATGGGTAATAGTAGAGATAGTAGGATTGATGGGTAATAGTAGGATGGTGTGGATACTGCACAGTGTTGGGAGTTGTGGTGAAGGGTGGTGGTAGTGAGAGCGAAATGGTGCATTGGTACATGCAGTGGTTGAGAAGGTGGAGGCTTGGTACTGGGTTTTGCCTACCCCGCTAAGGGTGGTAGTAGTAGTAGGAATTTTGCAAACATCAGCCAATTCAAATGATGTCTGCCATCTTGATCTCGCGTCCTCATCGGGCATAACTGTTGCCAAATCTCACCCATTCCTTATACTAAAAAGGGTCACTTGGGATCTTCCTGGCTTTCCTTTAAAACCTTTTGTCAAAAACGGCTTAGTCTATCAAGACTTGAGTGACCCAACTTTTGGTATACCATCACCTGTTGATGTCCTTCTCGGCGCAGATCTCTCTACTATCTTTATCATAGGTACTCCGTATCAACCACTCCCAAATTTACCTTATATTCTCAAAACTAAATTTGGTCATGTCGTTTTGGGCTTACCTCCCTTTAAAGAATCTGTTGTCGCAAATTTAGTAACTACAGATATTCCATCGTAAACATATCTTCAAACGTCGATTGAAGATAACTTGTCGAAATAGCTCGAGCAATTTTGGCCAACGGAGGAACCTCCTTCCCCACTCAAACAATTATCTGTCAAAGACCAATATTGTAAAAGTTTTTATTCTTCCACAACCTACAGAAGCCAATCGGTCGTTATGTCGTTCGTCTCCCGTTTAAGCCTGATTGTACTTCAGAGCAAGGGAATTCTTATAACTTTTCAAGAAATTGTTTCTCGTCGCTTGAGCGTCGTTTTGCATTTGATCCCACATTCAAACATTTTTCTGAGGTTTCAATTCCTCAACCTGTCGGGCCGCCTTCGGCAAAGTATTCATTACATGGCTTCTGTGATTTTTCAGAGCGTGTATTGGCCGCAGTGGTTTATTTTCGTTCAGATTCGCATGAACAAATTTCGTTGTCTTTGCTATCGTGCAAAACACGTGCCACTCCGTTAAAATCACGTTCGATTCCGCGCCTTGAATTATCAAGCGCACATCTTGTGAAAAACATCCTCGATATTATTTCATCTGAACTGTCAATTGAGTCAGTACATTTATGGTCCGACTCACAAATTGTACTTGCTTGGATCAAAACATTACCATGCAAAGTCAAACCTTTCATAGCAAATCGCATTTCACTCATTCAAGAGTACTCGCAAATAAAATGGTGGAACTACGTACCTTCAAAATTGAACATTGCTAACCTACTTTCTCATGGTATTCCACTTGTCGATTTCCAAAACCTTGAAGAGTGGTTTCAAGATCCTTCTTGGCTATATCGTGCGCCAGAATATTGACCCAAAACAAAATTTCAATCCACTGTCGATCCTAAGCTTCTTAAGCTTAAACCTACAGCTTGCTTGGTTGCAATTTCAAACCCCTCTATCGATTTATTCCATCATTTATCTTCTTGGCCTAGGGCAATTCGTAGTATATCTCGTATTTTCAAATATTTTCAGTTGATACAAGTTCTCACTCAAAAATTTTGGACTTATTTGAATAGGTCATATCTTTCTACACTTCAACGTCGTTCCAAATCGAACATTTCTGTTCCAAATCTCAAGGTCAATGATCTTGTACTTGTACTCGAACCCAACACCCCGCCTATTTCCTGGCCTGTTGGTCGTATCACAAGATTATTTCCTGGAACTGATAGCATTGTTCGTGTTGTTTCAATTCAAACTCCCAAAGGTGAATACACCCGGCCAGTCACAAAACTCTTTTGCTTACCCACCCAATTGTCGTACATCGTTCGCTGTCGTTGTCGTCTCGCTCTCGTTGCTATATTTTCGTTATTTTCGCTCGAATGTTCTATTGTCTCCCACGGAACCTTCCATTTCTTCGGACAGCGGGATGTTCGGGCCAGTTAGTTTTTATTTGAATCTATTTTGAATTTTAATAATGATATAATTTAGTTTATTATAATTTAATGTTAGTTGAATTAATATTTTATTTTAAGCAAAATATTTGCACTCCCCTGTACATACACATCCATATAATTGCTGTGCTTTACACTTTTGATCGCGCGCATTTATGCGCAACCCCCCTCATTTTTGGTATTGCTAGTTCTCGCGCCAAATGAGTCGTTCAATTGTGGTCGTTCAAAACAGAGTTGTTTAATGTACTCGATCAAACGAAGTCGATAAAATACATTCGATCAATAGTCGCTAAAATGGAGTCGCTTATGTAAAGTCGATCGTTTTTAAATAGTTTAATTATTTGTTAATTGAGGTGTTAATATCCTTTTCTCTAACTTTTTTTTACCTTTGCGCAATTATCCTATCAATGCATCACTAATAAGTGAATTGCCAAGAACATTCAGAAAAAATCCAAATTAGTCTAAATATTAATTCTTGATTTTATGTACTCGCTGGTTGAATTTTCAAGTAAAGCTTTACCTCGTATTTCGTTCACATTTAGCATTGTTATTTACTTGAAGATCCATCCATTTAGTTTGCAATTTGAATACTTATGTTTGTGTCTCCCATTTCGTATAATCGTAGTAATTTAACAAATAATCATAAACCTACAAGCGGCTGGACCCATCAGTTCGCTATACGTAAAAATATAGAAAATTAACTTACAACTAATTTTTGCCGCAATTTGTCGAATATTACACAGTATTTCTTAGAAGGAACTAAATTATATTTGTGTATTAAATTTAACCGTGAGACTTTTTAATGATATTAACAAACTTCAATAGGGTCTTATTCATACTATTCTGGTAAAACGCATGATTAACAGTTCTTAAAACGACCCACATACACTTTCAATCCCAAGTACTTGCGTATATTGTGCAATTTACCGATGCGGTTACAAGTATTCTCGTAGTGTTTGAAACTAACACGTTACGTCCGTGAATAAAAAAATTGTTTTAATTTTGAAATCATCTTAAGGTTGTTATTTTTAACTAGAGTTTGTTTTTTTAAATAAAAATAAAGAAAAATTAACCTAATAAAAATCCACGAAACTAAATGTTCAAGTGCTAAGCAACTCACCGTTAAATTTATCTGTGGAAAAATACAGGTGTATGATATTTTGAAAAACAAGGCTCGTTTTAAAGAACAGTGGTTTACTAATGCATAAAACTCGTGTTTAAAACGCAGACCCCGCGCAACTGAAAATACGGAAATTCGCAAAATTGCAGGACCAATGTTTAAAGCATTAATATAATTACGAACCATCATCGAAGAGGCCTCCCTTCATAATAAAAGATTAATTCAAACACGATTCCACAAATGTGGAATGCAAAACTTTAAAAAATGTCCATGTATGTATACATGAAATCAAACATTTTAAATATAATATGATAAAAGCTAATTAATAAATGTCTTATGCAAACCAAAGAATTTATTTAGCGTCACTATGGGTCACTTATACGTATGTATGTACTTAAAAAAATGCAAATCTGCTTAAAACAGAAATCTGTGTAAAACAGAAAGCTTCATGGTCCTTTGGGATTTCGGTTTAGACAGTTTTCACGTATATAGCTGTACAATTTTACTGAACATCTGTCAAAGTTAACTAATTTAAAAATAGATATAAAAAGCGTCGTCTGCGTTGATATTGTCAAGTCTGTCCAATTGATGAAATTGTAAAACGTCATTCGCTGCGTAAATAGGCAAGATGGTTACACTTCGAAACATTTAGTAAATTGTAAATTTTGAGTGTATTCTGACTACAATTTGCAAAATACAAAATGTTTTGCCTTTTTCTAAGTAATACAATATTTCATTTGCCAAAAAAAGACGAAACATTATCTAGCTTACAACACTAGAAATTATGATTAGAATATTCAATTCAAAATTTTAAAAAAATCTGGTATGAGACAACACACGACTTTCTCTTACGTACATAAATATACAAATATGCAAATATTCACAAATAACTAAAATATCATTTACGTTTATTTAGGGAACGATAATTGTAATGGTCGCCCATCCAAGTTACTGGACACGTGAAAAACCTTGCTTAACTCCAGAGATTTTCTCTGATAACTCGCTTCAATGCATTTTTTCATGAAAAACACGTAAAGGGATGTCGGGACATAAAAACCGTAGCTAGTTTCAAAAACGTTTTTGAAAACCTTTTAAAAACATCGGAAAAAACTTAAAAATCACAAGAATAAAATGGCGGTTATTCGATTTTAACTAAATTCTTGCTGTCTCATGTACAGATAATATAAAAAATAAATATAGTTTTGATTTTCATATGTTTACTTTTTGAGATGCGTTGTTCACAACGGTTACTGGGTTTTCAAAAATGTATTAAAGAAACTCCTTGCTTAATATAAAACTAAATTAACTAGCTAAAAGTTTAATAAGTTTTAAAAAAAATCGTTATAGCCGATTCCAAGAAAATCGTGAAAATAGAGAGTTCAGAAACTATCTAAAAATGACAGAAATAAGGTAGCACTTCGGATTATCGATTTTAATCAAATTTTTAATTTTGCAGAAAAAGGCGATTATCACCTCAAATATAAATTTTCATTTAGTTAGGGCTTTTAGTTTCATAGTTATTGTATTCAAAGTTAACAGGGAAGGTACTTCAGTTTACTCGATTAACAGAAAATCTTCTGAGCAACCGCCTAGATTATATGAAAGGGTTTTAAATGTTTAAAAAATACAACAAATTTTAAGCAAATCGTTACAGCCGATTTCATGAAAATCTCGGAAAACGAAAAATTCAGAAAATATCTAAAAATGACAGAAATAGAGTGGTACTTCCGGTTATTCGATTTTAACCAAATTCTTGATTTAGCACACCATAGTCATTTTGACCTTAAATATAAATTTTCATTCAGCTAGGATTTTTAGTTTCATAGTTATTTTATTCAGACTTAACGACGGAAGTACTCCCGGCTGCTCGACTTACCGA
Organism: Phrixothrix hirtus; assembly: GCA_024586415.1. Taxonomy (NCBI): domain Eukaryota; kingdom Metazoa; phylum Arthropoda; class Insecta; order Coleoptera; family Phengodidae; genus Phrixothrix; species Phrixothrix hirtus. The sequence continues at coordinate 12,477 of JAHWXV010034229.1, forward strand.
AAATTTTATGAAAAACCGCCTAGATTATATGAAAGGACATTTGTAACAAATATTGTAAATTTAAAAAACAGTTAGAGCCGAGTTCGAAAACATCCCAAAAAACCAAAAAATGACAAGGGTTAATTGACACTACTGGTTTTCAGGCTTAGTGACATTGTTGCGGATGCGGACGACGACAGGTAGAGACTCAAATATAAAATTTTGTTTTTCCAGAACTTTTGGTTTTCGAGTTATCGTGTTTACAGGCACACACACGAACACCCGCAGGCACACGCGCACGTGCACGCGCACGCGCACCTACACGCGCGCACACACACGCCCACGAAGCGCCCACGCGCACGCGAGCGCGCACGCACACGCACACGCAACCGCACGCACACACGCACGCGCACCGATACCCGCACGCGCAGGCGCACACGCAAACGCACGCACGCACGCACGAACGCTCGCACACACGCACGCATTCACGCACGTCGCACGCACTAACGCTCACACCCACACATTCACACACATTCGCACACAACCACACTTCCACGCGCACGCACACAGAGACCGATTTTCAAAAACATGATTTTCGTACTCAAGGGACCCAAAAACGTGTATTTCCACTAAAATTTCGACATCGAAAATTTTGATCGAAAGCAATATTTTCTCTTCTACCTATATTTCATATAGTGTAAGAGAAAGTAATAAGAGTTTGTTACTATTTGAATATCAATTGTATTACTTTGTTAAATTTTGAAAACTATATATATATATATGAACTATAATATATATATATATATATATATATATATACGAAAAACCGCCTAGTTTATATGAAAGGGCATTAAGTTTCTAGGAAATATTATAAATTTAAAAAGCGTTAGAACCGATTGCGAAAACATCTCAAAAAACCAAAAAATGACAATAGCTAATTAACACTACTGGTTTTCTGATTTTAGTGAAATTGTTGCAGTTGCGGGCGACGATAGGTAGAAGCTCAAATATAAAATTTTGATTTTCCAGAACTTAAGGTTTTCGAGTTATCGTGTTTACAGGCACACACACGCACGCACACGCGCAGACCTACGCCCACGCGCACGTGCAAGCGTACGCGCACGCGTAGGTGTACGCGCACTCGCACCCACACCCACACGCGCTCACGCACACGCACACGCACTCACACACACACGCGCGCGCGCGCGCACGGCCACCCGGACACGCACGCGCACGCGCACTCAACCACGCCAGCACGCGCTCGCACACACGCACGCTCGCACGCATGCACGCGCGCACGCACGTTCGCACGGAGGCGCTCACGCACACACATTCACATACATTCACACACATTCACATACATTCGCACACAACCACACTCGCACGCGCACGCACACGCACACAGGACCGATTTTCAAAAACATTAATTTCGTACTCAGGGGACCCAAAAACGTGTATTTCCACTAAAATTTCGACATCGAAAATTTTGGTCGAAAGCAATATTTTCTCTTTTACCTAAATTTCATATAGTGTAAGAGAAAGTAATAAGAGTTTGTTACTATTTAAATATCAATTGTATTACTTTGTTAAATTTTGAAAACTATATTGTTAAATTTTAGAAATATGTCTGTGTTAAAAATTGTAATTTTAAAAATAAATTAAAAATTGCCTTACATTCTTTACTCTAAAATCCTACCTCTAAAGTATTGTAGTATAGGTAATAAGCTTTGCCGAATGTATATTCCACAGAACAAAGGAAGGTATAGAAAAAGCATTAGCAAGATATTGTGTCAATGCAAGTATTGTGAAAGTACGATTTTATGTTCGCAACTGATCAGTTTTACTTGAACCCTTAGTGAGCGTAGTTCTTTCAATTGTTCTTGTTTAATTTAGATTTTAAATTAATAACAATAGTGTATTGTGCTGTTGTAACATGCCAAAGTTTGACATTACATCTTAATAAGAAAAATGATGGTGTAAATTTTCATAAATAAATTAAAATTTACTTATAGATAAGTGTTAACCTTAAATATTAGCTAAATACTTAACATATGATTCCCACTACAAAACAGGACCGTAGTTACAAATATATTTTCTAGCATTCGTTAATGCAGACTAATTAGTTTTAAAAATGTGTATATTATCATTTAATGGAAATTGTATTCCATTAGAAGAGTTATCCATAATTAATTGTACTTCTGCAGTTACTAAAATAAATTTGACAATAGAAAACTTCCGTGCACTAATACTTCTCTGTAGTATATTGACCTTCTCCCACCTAAATGTACTATCCCTACCACTTTCATTCTCTCTTTACTAGTTTTACATGTAGGAAGTGTATTAGCCTTCTTCTGTACCTTTCTTTGTTCTGTGGTATATTATTTATTTATACAATAATACAATGTATTTTATAGATAATAATATAACAAACAATTTATGTTTGTGAAAAGTGTTTTGATGAACTTCTTATCAACACCATATAAGTAAAAGGTTAAAGTCTATTGCTGTGCCAAGTCTTAATCTATGTTTCAGTCGCTTCATTTTAAATAAACAGCTAGCTGAGTTGAATGAATCATCCAATCGAAGTTCTTCTGAAACCACGTCTCTTCCTATGTTTAGCAGCACAACTTTCAATAAAATAGGTAACCCATTGATTAAGAAATTCAAATATGTCGAACCGCTCAAGTTCCCATTAAAAAAATATGAGCTTATAATAAAATTTCCTACAATATCGCACCATACATTCATGGAAAAAGTCCACACACATTTCTTTCTAAATATTTGTTACATATTTTTATAGATTCTCACCAAATTATTACAATAATCTCTACTAAACTCCCAAAATCTATAAACCACTTCATGATTAGCATCAAATACTAATTCTTCAAATTCTTGTATTAATCGCTCAATAGATGTACGTTTATCAGCAGATTTCGTCCAATGTTACGCCGCGTAACACATCCCGCATAGTTATTAAATAATTTAAGCACTACATAATTATACGTATTATAATTTCCTATATTTTTGGTTACATCCCCACTGCAATTCTTTTAACACTTATTACGTAGCTGCTTTGATAACGTCAAAATCGGCATTTTTTCTGGCACGTAATGTCGAACAATAACAATATTCCCTCCCCTTATACATCTCTACATTGTTCGATAATAGCCATAACATTCTCTTTAGGATCACCTGGTAAATCTAGAATACTCATTAATAGGTTATCATTAAGTGATTTAAAATTTGAGTAGTAGTTGTAGCTAACCTTCGTCCTATTTCAAATAACAAACATTGTAATTCTATCAGCGACTCTAGACCAATGTAAATCTGATTCCCATCATTATCCTCAATAATTATAATTTTTGAGCGACCTATTTGATTAAAGAAACCTGTTTTCAAAGAAACTTTAATCGGTGACTGCATATCATCGCCATTACTTTCAAAATAATGAATTATAAAACTGTATTTTTTTTTCAATAGCCTTTGAACTGCAGAGCTGCAGCTCTGCTCTTAATTGTAGAAAATAATTGATTCTCTATATTTTATACATATACATATATATATATATATATATATATAAATTATTAGATACTTTTCTTTATAGGCAATAAATTAAACTAAAAATCATAAAATACGTCATATTTGAAGTTTAGTCCTGACCATGCGAACAAACGTTCGGGAAATATAGACGTATTTTATGATTTTTAGTTTAACTTATTGCCTATAGAAAAAAGTGTCTAATAATTTATTTAATAATTAAGGCAAATAATATCAATTAATTTATATATATATATATATATATATATATATATATATATATATATATATATATATAT
>JAHWXV010034245.1:0-13609 GCA_024586415.1 Phrixothrix hirtus
ACCAATTTGTTTCTGTTGATTTGATCAATCTACCAAAACGTTTTTTTTTATAAACATCCATATGGATGAGGTGGTTTTGTTTGAAAATTAAAATAAAGCTATGGTTATGATAAACAGTGAATAACATACAATAACGTTTACAATAAGAATAAAATATTGAGCAGCAGCATGTTGGTGTTTACAAAAAACATACCAGATGTTTCAGATTCGGAAGAAAAATCAACTATATCTGATTATTTAGAAGATTTACTAATATTTAAACAAATTAATCCATCCACACCGTTTCTATAAAATCGGTGGATAACTAGTGAATACCGCGTTGATAACGTTATACTACTGTGTCAAAAAGTAAGACCAATTTTCAATTTAAATCGCGCGAGTAAATCCCACATCATAAATATTTTTTTTCTAAGTTGGCAGCATTATGACAGACATCTGTGACAAATTTCATATCAAAACATGTATTACTTTTTGTTTTACGCTTGGTTTTGTAGGACTCTAAAAGTGCATTAGGCGATTTTTACAATGCCTAATTATATTGCGGAATGAAATTTCGGGTGCATAAACATTCAGGATGTTGCAAAAAGCCTTCGGGGACCATGTTTTGTCGTAAAGGAGTGTTTGCAAGTGGTATAAACAGTTCAAAGTAGGTCGTGAAAGTGTTGAAGACGAAGAGCGTTCCGGACGACCATCAACCTCTACCGATAAACAACACGTTAAGAAAATCGAAGAACTTGTGCTTGCTAATCATCGAATGACTGTTAGATATCTTGCTGATACTGTTGGTATTTCGAAAGGATCTGCCAATATCATAGGCCTGAAACGTGTAAAATCTCGACTAGTGCCAAAACATCTCAATTTCTTCCAAAAATATCTGTGAAGAAATGCTTTCTGACTATCAATCGGTCACGAAACGGATTATTACTGGAGATGAGACTTGGATCTATGCTTACGACCCGGAAACCACCGACCAATCCAGTGAAGCCAAACCGAAAAGATCGCGCCAAAGTCGATCGAAAATAAAGGTCATGACGACAGTTTTCATCAATTATCGTGGTGTTGTCCATTCAGAATTCCTTCCGCCCGGCCAAACCGTCAACAAAGAGTATTACTTGAGGTTATGCGTCGTTTGCGTGAAGCTATTCGCAAGAAGAGGCTAGAGTTGTGGGCAGACAATTCTTAGTTTTTGCACCACGATAATGTACCTTCTCACACTGCTCTCGTTCTTCGTGATTTTTTCGCCAAACATTCGATCCATATCGTTCCACAACCACCGCATTCCCCTGATTTAGCACCGTGTGACTTCTGGTTATTCCCGAAACTTAAAAAACCACTGAGGGGAAATCGTTTTGAAACGATAGAAGAGATAGAGCGTGAATCGCTACAAGCTCTGAAGGCCATTCCGGAAGGCGACTTTAATTCTTGTTTCGAGGACTGGAAAATACGTTGGCGTAAGTGTAATATGTCGGGAGGGGATTACTTTGAAGGTGACGTAATAGATTTGGAAGACTAAATGAATATTTTTTGAAGTAAATAAAAACTGGTTTTACTCTACACCAACCGGTTGGAAATAAAAACGCCCGGATACTTAAAACGCCGCCACCATTTTAATTATTCTACCAAAATTACTCTAAATAAATAGTCAAATACTTTTGTGAAAAAATATAAACCAATATGCAAAGTAAAGCCGAAACAGAGAAAATATCTGTTTTTCTTTTGGGTTGTGGCTGAAGCTTTACGATACATAGTTCCCTTGGTGCTCTTGACTTCAACTGAGATTATCATCTCACCATGCTTATTACAATTTTGCTGAACCTAGATTAGCTCGCCCCCTCCGCCGGAATTGTAATGTACCAAACATCACATTGACATGGGAAATACGATTTAACTTCTTATCTGAGAAGAGGTCAAGTTTTTACATCTTTCTCCGCACTAAAAAATGTATCAACTTTAGTCGGGTCAGAACCCGCATCCTTTGGACGTGGAGGTAACCATGCTAACCACTATACCAAACGAGGTCGGGTAAGGTATGGAACATATAGTATTCTGCAATTTGTTGTTTAATATATCAGGAATAACAAATATTTTGTTTTAATTTGTTCAGTCACATACTTTTCAATTCAAAATTAAAAATAGATACCTAGTTTTCGCAAAACAATAAAAAGTCGATTGCTTACAAAAGTCAAAATTGTGAATTAGACTTAAGCATGAGTTCTTCACCAACTACATCAATACGCGTTACTTCAAGTACCGGCAAGACCTATATTAAGCATCTACGTAGACATCGAAATACTATCGAGCTTGACAGATTTAGAGGAGAATTGAATATAGATGACCACATGATATCCGTAAAAAGAGTGGAAGAGAGGTGATGGATACTATTTGAAATCACTTTCATACAACAGTTTTATTTTAGATACCACACGGATAGTAAATCAGGACTAAATGTTTCAACTGCTGGAATGCTGTTACAACAGAATGGACCGAATTGTTTAATACCGAGTCCAGAAAAATCGCAATTAATCATCTTTGCAGAATTTATGTTTGGTGGTTTTTCGACGCTTTTATGGATAGGAGCTATATTGTCAGCAGTGGGATTCGTCATTTCTTATTACAAAGATGCCGACACCCCTAAAGATCTCATATATTTAGGTTAGTGCGTACTTTCCCATTAATTCAGAAATTGATTTGCTTTGTAGCTGCAGCTTTGGTCGTCGTTTTACTTATAACAGGATTATTTGGATATATTCACGCTACAGTTAAAGCGCAGCTTACGGCAAGCTTTAAAAAGATGATCCCTAAATTTGCAGAAGTTGTTCGTGACGGCGTAGTGTTTGAGATTCCAACGGAAGAAATTGTTATTGGTGATTTAATTATTCTTAAAGCGGGATCATGCGTACCTGCTGATGTACGTATAATTTTCGTAAATGGGTTAAAAGTAGATAACAGTTCGATTACCGGTGAATCAGAAAATCAACCGCGCTCGGTGGAGTGTACCGATAAAGATCCAATGGAAACTCAAAATCTAGCCTTCTATGGTACTAATGTAGTTGAAGGTACTGGCATGGGAATCGTTTTTGCATGTGGAGATGATACACTTATCGGTCGCATAGCGGTACTAACAACGGGTCTTAAACATAGGGAATTGCTTATTCAAAAGGAAATTGATATTTTTATCCAATTTATTACTGTATTAGCCTTCATAATTGGTACCGTCTTTTTTTTAATTACCCTATATTTGGGGTATAAATTTTTTGACGCATTTGTTTTCTTGATTGCAATAATAGTAGCTGAAGTACCTGAAGGTTTGTTAATAACACTAACTGCTTGTTTAACTCTAACAGCAAAGGCAATGTATAAAAAAAACTGTTTGGTGAAAAATTTGCAAGCCATAGAAACTTTAGGATCTGCCAGCGTCATTTGTTCGGATAAAACGGGAACTTTGACTCAGAATCGAATGACTGTTTGTCATTTGCATTATGACGACTACACTGTAAACATTTTATGTAACACTATCACAGTTGAGAGAAGCGTTGGTTTTCATTATTTATGTCGCGTGGCAACTTTATGTAATCGAGCCGAGTTTAAACCTGACCAGGACAAAGTTCACGCTATGGATAGGGAAGCAATAGGAGACGCAAGTGAAACTGCTGTCTTAAAAGCAATGGAGTACCTGATGGGAAATGTAGCAAGGCAACGTTGTGATTCGCCCAAGGTAAACCAATGTTTAGAAATTCATTACTTAATATGTTTTTTACAGATGTTCGAAATACCATTTAATTCGAGAAATAAATATCAGCTCTCCATCCATTATTTAAAGTTAGAAAAGATATATTTAGTAGTCATTAAAGGAGCTCCAGAGAAAATTTTGGAAAAATGCTCTACTTACTTTTCCCATGATGTCGCCACACCGTTGACAAAAACAAAGAGAAGAGAATTGGAGTACGCTACTTTAAAATTAGGTTATATGGGAGAAAGAGTCCTCGGGTTTGCAGATTTAGAATTAGATCCTGTGGAGTTTCCTCATGGTTATAAATTTAAAGAAGACGAGCGTAACTTTCCTACAGAAGGATTTAGATTTGTCGGTTTAATGTCGATGCTCGATCCTCCGCGTCCTGCTGTAGCTGAAGCTGTTAAAAAATGTAGAAATGCTGGGATACGTGTGATTATGGTAACAGGTGATCATCCTGTTACTGCTGTGGCTATTGCTAAAAAGGTTGGAATTATTAGTCCATTTAATAACACAATTTATGACATGGCGGTTGGAGCAAGTGCTTCAATGATGTCAATCACACCTTCTGAATTGAATTATTGCACTTCTTCAGTTATAACAGGACCTGAATTGAGAGAAATGGACGATGCGACACTAGATAATATATTGACAAGTTATGTTGAGATTGTATTCGCACGTACGAGTCCGCAGCAAAAGCTAAAGATTGTAGAGGCGCTGCAACATCTTGGAGAAATAGTAGCAGCTACTGGTGATGGCGTGAACGATTCTCCCGCATTAAAGAAAGCCGATATAGGAATTGCCATGGGCATTGCTGGGTCGGATGTAACTAAGGAAGCGGCTGATATAATTTTATTAGATGATAATTTTGCATCTATAGTCACTGGAATTGAAGAAGGTCGATTAGTTTTTGATAATTTGAAAAAAAGTATTGCCTATGTGTTAACATCAAACGTTCCAGAAATTTTTCCATTTACATTTTTCGTCATTTTTGGCATTCCTGAAGCTCTTAGTGTTATTTCTATAATCTTAATCGACGTAGGAACTGATTTGTGGCCTGCTATTAGTTTGGCCTATGAAGCACCAGAAGCTGACATAATGAGTAGAAAACCGAGAAATCCTAAAACTGATAAATTAGTTAATAACAGACTTATTTGCCTGGCTTACTTGCAAATTGGGATTATGCAAACATGTGCCGGATTTCTAACTTACTTTATAGTTATGGCACAACATGGATTCTTTTATGACCGTCTTTTAGGAATAAGACAGGAATGGGACAATGAACAAATTAATGATCTTGTGGATTCGTATGGTCAGAAGTGGACGTTTAACGAAAGAAAATTCCTAGAAAGTAAATGTCATTCTGCTTACTTATTTGCTATAGTTTTGACTCAAATTGCAGATTCAGTTATAATGAAAACAAGAAGGTTATCTATTTTTCAACAAGGAATGACCAATTGGATTTTAAATTTTGGTATAATTTTTGAAATATGTTTAGCAGCAGTGGTAGTTTATTGTCCCTATATAAATGAAGCTATGCACCTGCAGCCCATACCGTTGTACACTCTTATTCCACCTTTACCATTTGTAATTATTATAATTTTGTATGACGAAATACGAAAATACCTTTTACGCAATTACCCCAATGGGTGGATTAACAGGGAAACTTACTATTAATTTTATTTACATTTAAACGTTGAAGTTTCGCTTGTATTGTTTAATGCATTAAAAGAAGCAAATTAGAAACAAATGAGTCATTTAAATGTTATGTTAGTTCTGATGTTGCAAAAGTAACTGAAGGGTTTTATAAATAAAACAATTTTCATGCGTGGCCATGAGTAAAGCAGAATGGAATGAGTCAGCACTGTGAAATTTATAAAAATTGCAGGTCATGGAACTTTACTTATGCACTTGTTTATGCATATTTAATTTTCAAAAGCCAATACATGGAAATGCATTTATTAAATTTACCTATATATGTTAATACATTTTTAATAGTTGTTCTATTCAAATATACACAATTACACAGATGTTTGTTTCATTATTTTATTTTATTACACAATAAAACTTTATTAATCAAAATCACTTATAACTGCAGTAAGTACAATAGGCAATATCTGAGGATAGTGGTTTAGGCAACCCAACATACAAATTGAGAATATTGAAAATAAATATCTAATAACATCCAGTTACCAATAAATTCTTTATCATAGGCGTCACATGCAAATGATATTTATCATTGATAATCAAAATATATTAAACGTTTTAGAGTTTCAACTAAAATGATGTTTATTTATTGTTAAAATATTGATTAAAGTTAAAGCAATATCTACTTTTAAATTAATCATACATACATACATATATAAAATCTAAATACATGTCTATGGCTAGCGTTCATTGAAATATTTCAATCAACGATAATAAAAATTGCCTGTGTCTAATATTCAGAAACCAAACGACTGCACCAGTCTCAATTATTTATTACATTATATTCGTTAAGTACAGGGTGGGCCAGAGCCGATTGAGTGCTTTAAAGTAGCTATAAATCAAAAACGGCACAAGTTGTAAAAAGAATAGTTTTATTTTTAAATACGATAGGTAATCCTATTTAAAAATTATGCCTCAATATGGCCGCCATCAGCAGCGATATATTGGTGATGGCAGTTTCTAAAATTTTCAACGGATCTCCGGCACATTTCCATTAGTATCGCATTGATTTCTTCAGCAATTCAGTCCTTTAATTCTTGTAAGGTGCGAAGGCGATGTTTAAAAACTTTGTCCTTTAAGTAGCCCCAGAGAAAGAAATCACAAATGTTCAAACCAGGTGAGCATGGCAGCCATCCAACGTCACCCCACAGAGAGATCACCCGTGCGGGGAAGATTTGTCTTAAAACAGCCATAGCTTCGAGCTATGTGCGCAGTAGCGCCATCCAGTTGAAATCAGAGATCCCCCAAGTCATGTTCTTCTGCAATTTGTTCTAATCTGGGCTGCAAAAAATCTTCTAACAATGAAACATAACGGCCGAACTGACAGCCACAGTCCTGCGTCCTTCTTCAAAATCTATGGACCTAGCACGCTAAATTTGGATAGAATACACTATATTGTCACTTTAGCAGAATGAAGTGACTTTTCAGGAAGCAGTCGCGGGTTATTTGCTGCCCAATAAATAAAAATGCGCCTTGTCGCTGCTGAAAAATTCTGCTTCTGGACGGATATTCTGAAGCATTTCCTGACAAAGATTCATGCGATGTACATCGTTAGTTACACTTAATTCTTGCACAAGCATCATTTTGTATAGATAGAATAACAAGTCTTCACGAAGAATCCTCCTCAAAGAACGGTAAGACATTCTTAAGGCAACTGCCGGTGACCATTCAACTGAACATTTTGCGGCGTTCTTATGGTTCTTGGTGCCCCATGTTTATCCTCACGTAGGGTACTTCCAGTTTCGTCTAATCGTTGAACCCATAACCGAATAGTGTTTGCAGAAGGAATTGAAACGCCGCGTGGAATATTGAAGTGGTGCCGAAAAGCTCTTTGCATTGAGATTACAGAACGGTTGTTTTCGTAGAAAGTGGGTACAACGAATCTGTGATGCACTACCGTCTAAATCATGGTTGCAACTGACAATGGGATATAGAGTGAACACAACGACACTACTTGCTTTCCCCTCATCCCTTGGCCTGGGCTGTGACCAATACAAATCGCTCAGTCGGCTCTGCCCCACTCTCTGTTAGAAATTATTGAAATAAAACTTATTAAAAGATTGTATAATTACATGATATCTGAGAAGAAAGATCAGTTTTTCCAAGCGTTCACGAATTTTCAATTAATATTTAAAATTTAAATATTTTTTTACACATTTGTGGACTTGTGGACATCGATAATGTTTACAAAACGTCTTTTCTGAAGTTAAAATTACAAATATAACCTTAAAATATTAGCAAACATACAGTTATCGATAGACTTACCTATGCGCCCTTAAAGGTTTCATTGCCATTTATAATTTGTGTATGAAAAATTGCGTAACATAACGTGTGTCCCAGAAGTCCTGGAATCAATTCTTGCCATGACTTTGACAAAGTAGGTATTTTCTTTCATACACATATTATAATTAATAGCGAGTTTGAGTTGTTGAGCTGGCCCTAACTGGTGTAGTGGTAGCATGTTGCCTCTACACCCAAGGGACGCGGGCTCAAACCCGATCGAGGTCGGTATATTTTCCAGCGAAGAAAAACCTGCCTTCTTCTCGGCTAAGGAAGTAAAATCCTAGGTCCCGTGTCAATGTGATGTCTGGCACGTCAAAAATCCCTACTGGCGGTGGAACTCCTCCAGACTCGGCAAAATTGTAGTAGATATGGCGAAAATTCCAAGAGGGCAAACGGAAATTCCACATCCCGAACCCTCAGCCACAAAAAACAAACAAACAATCGACTTGCTGCATTACACCAGTGCAGTGCACATCAGCAGTTTTTCTTTTACAAAAAATACCATATTTAGTAGTTTTCCTAGTTTTTATACTATTTTTTATGAATAGAACGCAGCCAATATGCACCGCACCGGGGCAGTGCAGCAAGTCGAACTCGCTATAAGACAAAAAAACAAATAAACAACAAATGTAATTTGTTTCAGTTGTTACTTATTATTACAAATTACTACCACAATAAATATTTTTTGTTCTTATTGCAACTTTCTTTTTTTAATCATTGGTATTTTATTGAATTTGAATATGTCAAGTTGAATTAATTAATTTACGCCTTTAAATTGTTGGGCATTTCGTTGTGAAATCCATAAATTTTGTTGTAAAATAAAAATATGAATGAAACATTTCAACTAAATGCGCCACTGCGTTTTGTGAGTATTTAGATAAAGCCGCCGCGAGTGCGATACGAATTTTAATGCCAGTATTAGAAGGCCGTTGGTTGAAGACCGTCGTCTAAGACTCTGCACTAAATTTCTAATCATGGTGTGTTACATTGATTATTAGTTTATTTTCTTTCGGTTGTACCATGCCGTGTTACGCTATTACGGGTAAGGTTGATTCACTTTGTTTATATCTAAATTAATTTCCATCATTAATTATAGCAACAAGTACCGGTGGGACTTAATAAACATGGTTGTTCTGAATTTATATTTATCATCATCTTAATCAACTTAATTAACAAAGAAAATTAGTCTTGGCGATATGAATTTGGATAGTTCCGTCAAGGTACAGTAAATAATTTGACACGGAGCCTAGGTTAGTCTGTCTTTGTTAGCCGTCATACGTTTCAATCCGCATATTCTAATAAAAGTTTGAACTTCAACTTTTTACGATAACTGAAAAGTATGTTACCAGTTGATGTCCTTTACATTTTAAAAATAACGTAATGCTAAGTTGTTTACTTTTGGGAATGAAAATTCATTAGTTCAATTATAATGTATTGGACAGCATAAGAAGCTTCCGTAATTATAAAATTTCACTTTGAATAAGATTTTAGGTTTATATTTTCTTCGATAAAAATTAAATCAAATTTAAAGCAAATGATTAAACTGGTTTTACTTCTGCACAGTTGTATTTGAATTTTTTTGCGCAAATTATAAAATAGAATTTATCATAAAACTGTCTAGATTTTTAGTAAATTATATATATTAGGTTAAAACTTCATTTGCAAACGAAAATTTCAACGACGAATAGTTCAGATATTGTATTTGCAACAAATATTTGAGAATTTTAGTAAAAGTAAAAGGTACAGAATTTATTTAAGCTATTTATTTTAACTTGCTTTTTAATATTTCACTTCATTATGTTTAGCTACAATATACGATTTTTGAATTTTGCATCTTATAGCACCTGTCAAGCTATAATGTTGGAATATCGATAACAAATAACAACTGTTTCTTCTTCTCTAACGTAGTTGATGTTAGACATCGTCTAACGCTATTAGTTTTGTTCACTGTAATTTTGGCTACTATTTTGTTTTGTAAAATTAATTTTTGCTTTGATAAGCGTTAACGGAAAGAAGTAGTGTGTATTTTGTTTTCGACTATTCTAGAGTATTTGATTTTTGGAAATGTTACTTGAAACATACATTTCTTTTCACTCATATATCGGGTGGCCTAGCTCCCGTTAAGACAAAAGTCAATAACCTAGCTTGTCATTTTGGTGTTCCGAAAAGGATAAAAATGTAATCGTAGTCTTATCTAATTTTGTTATTCTTGTTTTGTTTGTATTTATTGCCGAACTCGCTCACGGTGATAAACGAATGTTTTGTTTTACTTCAAATGTATTTCATTTCTTGTTCCAAGAACCTAGCTTTTACTTAGGTTAGGATAGCACCAGGACTCAGAACCCGTCGTACGTCTTGTCATGCGATGTGTACGTAGGAGATATTAAGGTACATACGACTGGCGCCCTTGCAAGTATATGATTTCTTTCCCTTCCTACAGGTACCATCTACGAATTGTGAACGAACGCCAAAACCAGCATAACAAAGCCGCCCACGCCCCTCTCCGATTAATTTCTACTGAGCTAAACCGCGGTAAGTTTCGTTTTCTATTTCAACACGAACAAGCGAAGTGTTGTTGTAAGATCCTACGTGGCATAGAAAAATTTGGCGTCCAACGTGGGGCGCTAGAGAATACCGTTTCCGCATGTTAGGATGCGAGTAGTAAGAGGCGATGAACTTACTACTTTGACGTCTTCTCAACCTTATCACGTCATGATCTTCTATTTTAGCTCGGTAGTAGGGTCGAACGAATTTTGCTACCGCAGATCAGCTTGTGCATCGTAAGAGGCGATCAACTTACCACTTTGACATGGTTCTTTCACTTGTTCTTATGTCGTTTTACTTTTGGCCGTGTGGTGGTGGTTTAAGAATTCCACTTCCACAGGTTTGCTCTTAGTGTCGTAAAAGCCGACAGCCTTGCTGCTTTTGCATTTGTTTTTGTTCCATCTTGGCCTCGTTATTGTTCTCAGGCTTTTATGTGAAACCTTTTTTCTTCTTCTTAGGTTTGTTTTTAGGTTTTGCTTGCTCTGTGGTATTCTTTGTTTTGAATACTTTTAAATATTCAATCTTCGTTTGTTGCTCACTTAGGTTCACTTTGAACTTCCCAGTTAATTTTCTTAATGTCGTGATATTGTTTAACATCTTATCTGTTGGGATATCGTTTATTCATATTACTCTCGATTTTTGTTAGTTACCAACTGCTTTTACAGTGAAGTTACCGAGTGCATGGTCTTTGGTTCGACCGCGAACTTATTTCGGATTAGACTCGTCTTTTCGTTGCCAATGAATTGAACGGTCTTTCCTTTTTCTTGTTTTTGGGTTAATTGATTCGGATAGATCCACTTTGCATGTCAATTAAGTGTGCTTGTCTTTTTTTTTTGGAGGATAGACAAACTTATTATTGAGAATTATATGGCCTGTGTTTGTTACATTGAATAATTCCAAATTCTAATTTGAGTTTACTTTTCTACTTTGCTTCTGTATTTCTTATTGGTTCTAGTTTGCTTTGTTTAATCGGTATGATCTTTTCGATTGCTTCCTTCTTGTTGCTTTGAGTAACTTTGACTTGACCTTGCTCTCGCTTTGGATTTCTTGTTATGTAATATTTTGGATTAGTTTTGGCTTAGTTTAGATTACGTTACACTCAAGAATTTCTTTTTGATAGTGATTTTCGTTATTTTGGTTTTTGATGCTTGCGAGTACGCTTTTGCTGATCACTATGCGTTGTTTTGGATTAATTAGACATTCTTCGCCAAAATTGTAGCAAGCTTGACTTTAACTGTGTTTATGATCACCGTTGCTTATTTATCTTACAGATATTTATAATTGTTACTTTGCTAAACTTTGACTTGGTAGTTTGATGTCGATTTCTATTTTTCTTGACTTTAGTTTTAAGTCGGGTCCTCTTAAAGGATGCCTCCTTTTTTTTGTGAAAATTCGCTTTCTTCACGTACTTTTGGCTTACTCTAAATAAATTATTGGCTTTTAAATTTGTTGGTCCGTTTCGGATCCATAGGAAAAGTTCTCCTTATACGTATGAGTTGTACAACGAACACAACAAATCAGATGGGTTTGGCATGTTTCAGATCTTAAGCCGTTTGTTGTCGATGAAGAACAATTAACTTCGACTTTTATTAATCGATTTTGACTATTCTCGTTTTTGGACATTCACTTATCTTGATTTTATAGCTAAGATTTAACTAACTTTATTGTTTACTTGCTTAACAATGTTTTTTTCTTTAGTTTGTTTTTGGGAACACCATTCCTTTCCTTTACGTTGCGTTTACGTACTTCAAGGAAAAGGCCCAGTGTTAATTTTTTTGTTGTTTTGGGGATTTGTTTTTAGGCTAAGATCCACTCTCGATTTTTGTTTCCTTGGCTTTTTTTTGTCATTGTTTTAATTTAGTTTTGCAGTTATACGACGGTTGGTAATGTTTGGCAAAGACTTTTTAGTCAATAGTTCTTGTTTGTCATGTCAGGTAATTTTATTCTTTGGTTATCCTTATAATTTTTTCCATCAGTTTTCGCCAGAGATTAGTTACTGTTTTGGTTTTGTTTGACTTTTGGGTTGTCTTCCCAGTTTATTAGTGCTTTTCTCGATTTGGTTTGAACAAAGTACTCTACTCTTTTTTTTGGTTTTTGTTTCTTAGGTATTGTTGGGCATGTTCATATACAGACTCATCAGTAGTATTTTGGAGATTAGAGGCTTCGTTCTTTCGCTATATCTTTGCCGTTTAATTGGCGTTTACCTTTTTTGGTTAGGATATCCTTCGAGTTTAACATCTGCTTACTGTAACCACAGACTTCGAATTTTTGTGCTTCTACTTGGTGTTCGGACTATTTGGGTTACTTTTACTTGGTGTGTCTTAACCTTATTTTGGGTCGTGGGTCTTTCTTTCCAGTGTAGACACTTTCTAGTTGTTTGATTCGATAGTTAAAACTTTCAGGGAATTTAATTTAGAAATTATTTGGCCGTTAGTCTACACTGTCGTTTCACTTCGTTATTTTTGGATTAATTAAACTCTTTTAGGTTCGTATTTTCTGTGCCACGTAGGATCTTACAACAACCCTTCGGTTGTTTGTGTTGCAATAGAGAACGAAACTTACCGCGGCTTAGCTCAGTAGAAATTAACCGGAGAGGGGCGTGGGCGGCTTTGTTACGCTCGTTTTGGCTCTCGTCCATAATTCGCAGATGGCACCTGTAGGAAGGGAAAGAAATCATATAACTGCAAGGGCCAGTCGTATGTACCTGCCTATTTCGTACGTACACCTCACACGACAAGACGTACGACGGCTTCTGAGTCTTGGTGCTATCCTAACCTAAAGAAAAGCTAGGTTCTTGGAACAAGAAATGAAATACAGCTGAAGTAAAACAAGACATTCGTTTACTACCGTAAGCGAGTTCGGCAATAAATACAACCAAAACAAGAATAACAAAGTTAGCTATGGCCACGATTAAATTTGTATCCCTTTCGGAACACCAAAATGACAAACTAGGTTATTGACTTTTGCCTTAACGGGAGCTAGGCCACCCGATATTTATGAGTGATAAGAAATTTATGTTTCAATTAATATTCCCAAAAATAAAATACTCTAGAATGGCCGAAAAAAAATACAAAATACTTCTTTCCGTTAACGCTTATCAAAGCAAACATTAATTTTACAAAACAAAATAGTAGTCAAAATTACAGTGAACAAAACTAATAGGGTTAGGCAGACGATATCTAACATCAACTACGTTAGAGAAGAAGAAACAGTTGTTATTTGTTATCAATATTCCAACATTATAGCTTGACAGGTGCTATAAGATGCAAATTTCAAAAATCATATATTGTAGCTAAACATAAGGAAGTGAAATATTAAAAAGTAATTTAAAATAAATAGCTTAAA
>JAHWXV010034248.1:0-26224 GCA_024586415.1 Phrixothrix hirtus
TATATATATATATATATATATATATATATATATATATATATATATATATATATATATATATATTTTCAGGACGTTTCAGATAATATGACATTCCTTGTAGGAGGTGAAAGGAGATCACACACCACAATATGCGTACAACTAAAAACAATGCAAATACCAAAAAGTTACAACGAGTCGCCTATGGTTGCATTAAGACTGAACTAATTGATACAATTATAACTAACTTACCTAACGTATCAAGTTACAGTGCGTGCGCAGGCATAATTCGATTTGTCACCTGTAATAAATTCCTGGTGTGCATAGAGTATTGCTATTTCACAGAAGTAAGAATATAGAATAAATATTTTTTTTACAATAGACCAAATTATTTATTAATAACTGACAAATAAAAATGGGCTTAGTCATGTATCGTACTAAAAAAGTATCGTTAAATGTAAAGGCAATTTAAGAAATTATTTATTGAAATTTTTTAAATAACACTTCAAGTTTACGCGATTTTCATTTATGAAATTGCGTGACTTCATCCTATACTTAAAATAGACATACTTAGCGCACGTTTTTAATACAATTGCTGAATAAAAACAAGTTTTATGCTGTCCTAATTTAAATTATTATTTAAGAGACTCTGTTTGAGAATGTTTTAAGATAGTGAAACGTGTTATTTGATGAAAAGCATTTGTTTTATTACTCTAACATAAAATACATTAATTGAGATAAATACTTAACTGTTAACGCTTAAAACATCTTCATAAAAAATATTAAAATAAATAACCATTGTTCTGAACACATAATTGAGCACGGCGTATGATGTTAATTGATAGTGGATGAGTATTCAAGAAGTAGTGGGAATAATTTTAGAAAAATTTTCAGAGGCGACCGGGGATCGAACCCAGGCTTCCAGATTTGTACTCTGGCGTGTTACCAGGGTACCAATCTGGAAGCCCGGGTTCAATCCCCGGTCGCCCTTGAAAATTTTTCTGAATACTCTCATCCTTTATTTGTTTCCTGTACCGAAATTAGGTATTTTGAGCCTTGTATTAATTAATTTAATTAATACACAACAAGTTTCCTTAATTTTCATCTTAACTGATGTTAATCTTAAGCGCCTGTTTCAATAGTTAAGAGAAAGCCGTAGAATGTTTGCTCTACTATACAGAAATGTTTATTTTGGAATCGGTACCTATTTGTCATATTTAAAAGCATAATCATGATCGACTCACTTTAAAAAAAAAGACTTTTGGTATTCGTATATGAATACAATATGAATTGTAGTGTCTGTATGATCTCCATTCACCCACTTAAAGGAATGTCATATCTGAAACGCCCTGTAGAAGCGAGCTCGGTCGCGCAATGGCAGACGCATCAAAGTACAAATCAGGAGGGCAGAAGTTCGATTTCCGGCGTTTTAAAAAATAATAACATTCATAATATACTATAAATCTATATTTGCTTGACGCGAAATTTATAGGAGTATTTGTTGCATATTTTTCTGCATTCGATTTGTTTTATGAATCTTTATATTTAAGAAAAACCTTGTTAGGGTATGGTCAGCGATTTTATGCAAGTTCAAAGAAAACCTGGAAGTCAAGAAATGATTTGTGCAATTGTGTAGGAGTCCTGATAAATTAAAATAGAGCTATGTCACATAAAATAGTTTAAATTCGCTAAATAAAACAAAACAAGAGACGTTTACACTGCAGTACATACATCAGCACAAACTGACTCCAAATTCAGGCATTAAATAGTAGCTTTTTTCACCGCCCCTTTCCGGTATTATCTGTAAACGGAGATGGTAAAGTTCACAATTCTGGCATGTTTGGTTCCAAGCTTAAAAATGCGGCTTCAGACCCGACCAAAATCGTTAATTTTTCGGTGAAGTAAAATCGTAAATCGTAAATCGTTTGTGTTTTTGGGCGTTACACATTTTACCAGGTTAGAACACCCCACAGGTTCGGCTACATTCCAGTGGCATGGCAAAATTATCATACTACTTGAAGTTATAAGGATAGAGAGAATTTCCTCATCTGTTGCGTCCTAAAATGCAACCAAACAATTACACGTAATATAAATTTTAGTACACTTTCAATTTCTTGGTATTATTTTTGGACATTTCAATTGTAATACAGGGTTAGTTAAATTGTTTAGTTCTTGGATTTAAACACACAATTTAATTTAAATTTAAAAAATATTAAAAATAAAAATATGTATATTAGCATTAGAAAGTGTAAACAAAGAAACAATACTAAATTAAATAATAAATAATAAAATAAATAACAGGTAACATTACAAAAATAATATCGTTCAAAATAGCAAAGTTTGTCTTGTAAAATTCGAATTTATAAAAGCTGTGATAGTTTTAAAATAAAATATTTTTGTTATGAAATTTTACTTGAATCGCTCTAGGGCCGATTTTTCTATCCAGTTAAACTTATCTTGCAGATATCTTCCACAGAAATCATTGTTAATAAAACACAATGCAACTGGAAATTGAGCAACCGGCCCGAAGTTTGCCAAGGTTTATATTCGACAACAAGAGCAGTGAGACTGCTGTCCGTTACTTACAACTAAAATATCAAGAAGGATTTACAACCCTTCTTAACATATCCTTTTATTTATATTTCCTTTGAATCTTTAGATTTTAATTAGAGGAAGTATATGTAACTAGTTTTTAGTTTCTCATAGTGGAAAATCTCGAGTTTGGGTATTATATTTCCTGTTGGAATATCGATTTCGCATATATACCGTTAAAGATGGCGTCTTGTTTTAAATACACCACATCGTTATTTTTTGCACTCTTTTGGTGTTCAAATGTGCATTTTTATTAGTTTTACAGCTATTTCCTGTAATCTGAAAGTCTTTCATCACGTGAAATGTATCTTTAATTTATAATGAATCTAATATTCCACGGTTTGTGCTAAACATTTATTTTATATATAACCAGTTTTCTTCCTAGTTTCCTGGATTTCATTAGAGATGATAGTGGTAAAGATAAGTTAACTGTACGATGCCATTTCTGTATTCATAACTACGTACCGGTACACTGCCATTTCTATATTCCATTCCTGTGTAGAAAGTTTGATATCGCGTTCTTCTTCGTTTTTGCAGAATTAAAAATTAAATTTCTTCATCCTGCATCGTTGAAACCTTGTTGTTTAATGAGATCCAGGTTTTTAATCAAGATCAAAGACTTATTAATTCACTATAAATGGTAGTGATTTATCTGAAACGCAATTTTAAGAAACTCCATATCTCAGCCGACTGTTTTTTGTAATCTTATTTAAAAATCATATATACGAGTACCCCGTTATGGATTTTGTATCTGAAAAGCTGTAACTTTAGTGTTTCAAAAGAATTGCTGTGATTAAATGTTTAAATTACAACTTTGTGCTTTCTTATGGTTTCACTTCATCATTTATGACTTGCGGCTTTGTTGGAACGTATTAATTATTTTAAACGGAAAATATCATGATTACTCCCCATAAGTCCATGCATAATCATTTTTGTGCATGTCTTTTTTCTAGAATTAAAATTTTAGGTCAATGTGATATAGAACGGGCTTTATAGCAGAATTTCATTCTGTAAATAGAAATTTAAGATCAAATGTATATTATTGTCTAGTTAGCAGATTTATTAGTTGACATTTCGACACATTGCTAAACATAGTAAACCAAACTGTACCCTTGCATCTTTTGGCACATCCTGGTTTGCAGTTTCATAAAATAACGTTCAGAAGTTCTGGTGTAGTTACTTCAAAGGAAGACAGGCTTCAGTCATTGCTTTTCGTCCAATTTAAGCAGTTTTCCAGCCTTTCCTGGGCCTGCAGGTATACCGTCATCATGGAGAAGTATTTTGCAGAGTTTGATAAACATTATTTTACTGAAGGCATTAAACGTTTTGCATATCTTTGGAATAAGTTTATTAAGTTGGAAGATGACTATATTGAAAATAAAATGTTTTTAGACCGAAAAAACAACTGGTTGTTTCATTTTTACCAGACTTATTAAACTACCCTCGTATAATGGATTACATTTAAAACAAATTTGAATAAGGCAATTCTAAATTAATTTTCGTATTATAGAATTATATGTATATTGCCAAAATTTTTGGACAGCTTAAACTAAAAATTTCATTTATTGATAATTAAATTTGTTGTAAAAGCTTACTTGCAGTTGTTTTGAATAACGTCTAATATTGATAATTGGTATACATCGTTAAACAGCTATAATGTACACTGTAAAGCGAACGGCATTTACAGTAGTCAAATAATTTTATGAACGACATAGTCACCCGTACTAAAATCAAAACTTTAATTAGATGTATTTCGAAAATTACATATTCAGAAAAGGAATATTAGAGTTTTTTTATTGCATATGTCAAGATGTATGTGCTATTAACGCATTTCTCCTTGTGTCTCCTGCATCGTGTATTATAGGAAAACTACCCCAAACAATGTAAATCTTCTTGTGAAAAGTAAGCAATACTATCAAAATTTAATTTGTAATAATTTTACCTAACTACATAGTTGTGTCTGTGTTCATGCATGCTTTGCTCATTACAATGAATTAGGAATGTGGTTCAGAAATTTGAGCAAACTGGAGCTGTAAGCACAGTTAAAGTACCTCATCGTGTTCGTTCAAAGTGTTCAGAGGAAAACATGGCTCTCGTTTATGAAAGTGTGACCGAAGAACCAGGTACATCGATTCGGCGTCGATCCTAACAACTGGGACTCTCCTACTCCGCTATATATCGAATCTTGGTCAAAATGCAATTTATACAAGGATTGAAGCCGAGAGACCACCAACAGCGTCGTTACTTCACAGAATGAATACTTGAACAAAAGAAAATCATCTTTACTGACGAAGCCCATTTCGACCTAAATGATTTCATCAACAGATAAAATTCTCGCATTTGGGGATCAGAAAACCCAAAAGTGATTATCAAAAAAGAGGTGCAACCCCAAAAAGTTACTGTTTAGTATGGCATTTGGTATAGAGGCATCATTGATCCGTATTTCTTCGAAGATGATGCTGAAAATGTGATTACAGTTAATGCCGTTAGCTATCAGCGACTTTTTATGGAACCAATTAGGAAACCTCTGGTTTCAACAAAACGGTTCTACCAGTCTATACAGCCAGAGAAAAAACAACCCTACTTCAAACTCGTCTCCCAGGACGCATAATCTCAAAAAACGGCGGTATCAATTGGTCTCCTTGTTCGTGTGATTAATTAACTCCTGCAGACCTTTGGAATTATCTGAAGAATAGAATCTACAGAAATAAGACTAAAGCGATTGCATAGCTGAAGGAAGAGGTACGTCGCGAAATCTGTAGCATAGACCCTGACACGTGTCACAATATCATTTGAAATTAGGGCATTAGGGCATGCCACATGAGCATGTCGGTCATTTGCAGGATATAATCTTCCATAGATAATTGTAATTAATTAAACTACATTATTTTATAAGAAATTATATTAATAATCAACATTTTCTGCGTTTTATTTTAAGCCTTACGTGGAAACACATAACGAATCACCCTTTACATAGGAACATACAATTACATAGGTAAAGCTTTTGTGCTGCTACAAATCGTCGATAGTGCCTTATATTACATTTAATTTAACGGATGGCGTTGCCACATTATACCAAGTATTAAATTCATGTAATACAGGAATGTCGTTTTTACAAATCGTCGGCAATGCACCTTACTGATAGTCTGGGGTTCGTTCGGCGATTTGTAGAAGCACAAAAACTTTATCTACATAATTGTAGGACCTATGCATTTATTGCAAGGTTTCTTTCCAGTTTGAACCTATTCAGTTCATTCTGCGTTACAGAAATTCTTATTATCTCAATTTTTGTTAATTATTACAATAAACTTGAACATTCATGAGACAGTAGGAATTTGAATACTTTTACAACCGTGATTTTCGGAATCTTGTTTTAATTACGAATCGCTTGGGGTCGGTATATCTTTTATATAGTATGGATATTACATTATACTGAAAAATTAATCAAAACGATGTAAATTTATCGGAGTAAACTTTAAAAATAATTCTTCAGACAATTTTCCTTTGAAAAACAATGGTAATTTAAAATGTCGAATATTTGCATTATATTGTGCTGCTAGCTTAAAATTATTTTTAATACAAGGCTAAAGTAACTTAAAACCATTTTAGCGATTATTCATCTGATACTTAGGTATTATTAGTAATACGCCATTGCATGCAGTCACGATTATCCATTTCCAATATAAATAAAGTAATAATAATTTACAGGACTATTAATTTCTTCTTCACACATGAATGATCTTAATATAGTTGTTTAACGTAGGATAAGCGTATTTACTGAAAATCGCAATTGAAATGCACAATTTAATTGAAGATTTTGCGCGTTTTATAAAATAAAATTACAAGCATAATTATATATTTGTTGTCTTCTCAGAAAGTTGGCAATTTTAGAAATATGGCTAACTAATTTGTATTTTAAATACGAGGTTTGATCAAAAAATTCCAGGACTTATTTTTTATAACTCTATTGACAATTTATATAAATTATTTAAATTTATCCCCTTCACAATACTCCCCTTGGCAAGCTCTACATTTGTCCCACCGCCGTTTCCATTGCTGGAAACATCGGGAGAACGATTGTTCTTGTATCACCTCAATTGTCTGAAATCCCTTTCCTTTCAACGGGCACTTGAACTTTTGAAATAAGAAAAAGACTGCAAGCTCTAAATCGAGAGAGTAGGGGGGTTGCGAGATAACCGTCACAACGCTTTTCGTGCAAAAGTCACGAATGAGGAAAGCTGACTGAGTGTATATATTGTCGTGATGCAAGCCCACTCTCCACTTTGCCACAGTTCAGGTTTTTTCTTCAATCAGTCTCGCGCAAGTTTCTCAGAGTTTGGTGGTAATGATAACGATCAATCGTTTACAACCTGTCGAAAAAGCTCCACAGTAAACAATACCCTTCCAGTCAAGGAAAACTGTGAGCATAACTTTTACATTTGATCGCAATTGGCGAGCTTTTGTGAGTCCTGGAGAAGTTTTTGACGTCCACTGTGTTGATGGGATCTTAGTTTCTACGTCGTATCCGTAGACCCCATTTCGTCCTCGGTGTTAATGGTTTGTAAAAAAATTTTATTGTCATTTGCCAATTCAAGAAGTGCTTGACAAACCGCCATTGGATGCTGTTTTTGTATGTTGGTCATGATCCTCGGAACAAACTTCGCAGCAACACGGAGCATCCGCAGTTTTTTGGCGAGAATTTCATGCCATGAATCAAATGAAATGTTACACTCCTGGGCCATTTCCCAGGTGGTTAATCGACGATTTGGTCACGAAAGTGTTCACTTCGGCGACATGAGCGTCGTCTGTCAACGTTGACGGTCTTCCTGAACGAGCATTGTCTGCAAACGATGTCCTCTCATATCACTTATGACACCGTAAACGACTCAAAAATACATCCCCGAAAGTTACCTATAACATTTAATAACGTTCCATGAATATTTTCCTCAATTTCACATAAAATTTAATACAAACGCGTTGCTCTCCTTTTTGATTCATAACAAAATCGCTAAATGCAAAAACCCCGTTTTACTTGAACAACAAAGAAGATTATTGTCATTTTGCAAATTCGTGCGTTCTCAGTAGAATTCGGGGTAATCGATTATGTCCATTGCACCGCGTCCCTATCCTCCGTTGGTTCGCAATTTAAACAGCCATAGAATTTTCTGATTAAATCTCGTAATATACATTAAAAGAATATTTTGTGTAAAATGGTTTGTCGAAAACGGCAAATGAAATCCACAAAAGATTTTTTTTACATTGCGTTTCCTACGAAACCGTTTGATTTTAGGTAAACCGATTGAAGCGTGGAAGAAAAAGTGGGGCCATGCGTCACGTCTTTTAATTCATTTCGTTTCACATAACGCAATAAAGATGAAAAAAAAACTTTTTGTAAGTTGGGCACCACGCTTGCTCACTGATTAAGCAAAAGCGCATTCGTCTGCGAACATGCGAACATTAGCCGCCTATGTAGATGTGTTTCAAAGAATTGAAAGTTTGTGACCATCGATGAAACTTCGGTTCATCCTTACACTCCTGAAGCAAAAGCCCAATCCAAGCTTGATAAATTCAGCTTTCCATTGAGAAGAGCAAAACTGTTAGTAACAAATACTACGGAGCACTTTTAGAGAAGTTGCAATGATCGTGGAGAAACGTTCTACAATGGTCAAGAAAAAAGTGTTTTATAATCGTGTATTCACGCTTTGCCGCTCAAACTGAAGTTTTTGGCATTCTTCCGCCATCATTTTAATCGTCTGATTTAAATTCCTCGATTTCTATGTTTCCGAAACTTAACAATTTCGAAACAGGAAAGAGATTTCGGCTTAATGTTTTGAGAATCTCAAAGATGCGAGTTTTTGGTAATCAATCGGAAGTCTAGAAAAATATTGGAAAAAGTACTTCGAGTTATGTTGAAAAACTAAAACTATTGACTATTGTCAATCTAAGTTATTCTTTAAAATTGAGGAGAGGAGAAATCGTACAGATATATTGTAGTGAGATGGATGTCGCTCTTTTTATATTTTGTGAGTCACAACCTTGATCGTGAAAGTAGAATCAGTGTAGTGCTGTGTTGAAAAAGGAAGCGCTGAGTAATATGCGCCCAGTTAACATGGAGATCAGAGATGTGTTGCGATCGTTGACAAAGATTGAAGTGCGGGCTGTTATTTACTACAAATGATTGCGTGCGACGTCTGACATCGAAATTCATAAGCGCCTGGTGGAAGTGTGTGTTCCTGACGTAATATCTTGGTAAACAATACGGTGATGATGCGAAACGCAGGCGACTGTCTACTGCTGCTGGAGATGAGAACGTCAAACGGGATGATGAACTGATTAAATAAAACACGTGTTTGGCAATGAATGACGTCCATACTAAGCACAAAATCATCCGCGATATCCTGGAATATCTTAAAGTGTCTTTACGATGGTTGCCTCGCCAAATTACTTCTGGCCATAAGTGCTGGAGGTGTGAATTGTGACTGAAGACGAGATTCTGCCTATAATTTCAATCTAGAGCCGAAGGCTGCCTCCATGGAGTGAAAGCTACATCATCTATTTCAGAAAGAAGTCAATATAATCCTCTCAGCAGGCTTCTGGGCTACCAAAGGCATCTTTTTGTTGGAAGTTTTGGAGAGGGGAACCGCCAACGTTGAAAATACTGTCAGACACTGACACAATTGAAGACTGCCATTTCAAAAAAGAAATCTGGACTTTTGATATCAGGAATCCTCTTTCTGGACAAAACAAAATGTCTCAGGCGGAAGCAAAAATCGACCATCTTGCCGTCATGAATTGGGAGCACTCGTGCCGCAAGTCCTATAATGCAGAAGTTGTATTTAAGAAAATTCAGTAATTGCATTTTCCAAAAATGCCCAAAGATACTAGCTGGAACCAAACCAAAGATAGTACACAGATATTAACCGTAAATTTCGTCGGAACTGAACGAAATCAGAAACAAAATTCATGTAATAGGCTCAAATTGAAAACCCGACCGCAACGAAATTTTGCAATTTCGATTACGTTTACAATTGTTTTCTGTTGGAGGGAAGCAAGATCTCCCAAATTTAAATTCTCAATCATAAATTATGTTTATAAATTCAATATATAACTATAATCGGAACCCTAACTAAACCCTAAAACGTAATAGAAACTAAAAATATATTTTAATCAAAATCGTAAACGAAAACCGAAACATAAATACTTCATTTTGAGTTGCTGGTTAGAATTTTCGTGTGCAATCACCATTGAACTTTCGTTGACATATTGTTTTAATTTTATGTCGTTGGATGCCATACCGCAATTGATTTTGTCTTTCGACCTTAAATGAAATCGATGTAGTCGATTTGCGTACTTTTGTTTGAGAAGTATGGAAACTCAGACATACTGTTTTACGCTATTTTAGAAATTCGAGAATTTTACAATCATCTTGTAATTAACATTGCGAAAATGCTTTTTCATTTGATTATTGTGATACATTTCATGTTATGTTCCTTCTACGCAGTTTTGGGCCGGGTACGCCATGCTAGCGAACTGTACGATTACGCCTAAATTATTTTTGGATTCATTCGGTTGCGGTAATCAAATTTCAGTATCTCGTATACTGCTAATTAAGGAGTAAGATAGCAATATTTTTGCCTTAGTTATTGTCTGACACTATGTTTTTTCGGCAATACCTCCCTTACCTCGTGCCACATTTTATTCTATTGCTTTAATGAACTATTCTTTACGATTTAGTTTGCTTCATTAGTGTTGATAACAATCATTCCATTTATTAAATTTAAATGTTCATTAATCCAACAAATGTTTTATTTTATAATCGCGTGACTTATTAAAAATAATATTTAAACGTATTTCATTTTATTTTAAAGTTTAATTTTAGTTAGCAGTCATTGTTAGAATAATTCGTTGTATTTGTGCGATTCACATCTATATAATTAATTAACCACGTTACATTTTTTCTTGCCAAACGCAATTAACTTACGAATTTTGTATTACTCATTAATTTTCATAATTATTATCATTGTACTACAGTAGTTGTTATTTAAAATACTTGTTATTCAACTATAAATATTTGCAAGGCAGTTATAACAATTTTATTACACTTTATATAACTAACGATGCGTTACTTGACGGGAATTTTCGAAAAGGTAGTAACTTGGAAGATTTTTTTTTCAGTTTCTGCCTTAGGTATAAAACATTTATTTAGTACCATGTAAACTTTTAGTCATTTTAGGATTCTTTTTTATTTAGTTTTCTCAGTTTAAAAACAAAATTGATCCTTTCGTCTTAAAATATATTGCTACAGCTCAACTACAATTTGTTTGGTTTATTATTAAATTGCCTTTTTGTATTATTTAGTCTGAACTCAATATAAATTGCTTCTTAATATTTATTCCAATCTATTTTGACCACAGAATTTTGTGTTTTGCGATGTAACAATAATTACTATCAATTAAATAATTGTTATCATTCTTCATAACGAAATCCTTTCTTTAAAATTGCATTTAATTAGCATTAAGCTTTTAAGTTACATGTTTACAACAAACCCATGCCTTCATATTGTTTTTTAATCACACATAGCCTTCACGGTCTTAAAAATTTGTTCTTGTGAGGCTGCTAGCCGAGGTAAAGCTTTATCTGAATTGAATCTGTTATTTTTCCTTTTATACAGCAGGTAATTTAAATTGCATTATAAAAATCAGTGAAATTAGCGCGGCGATTTTGCTTATTTGAATAATGTCGAATTGTGTGTGTCGATTAAAGAACAAATACAAATTATTGTTAATCACATTGGTTTCCTAATGTATTTTTCTCATTACATCGACCTAAATGTTTCACAGAGAGAATCAGATTGATTTTAACATTTATTTTTGTATGCAATTCGTACTTGGAAAAGTATTATTCAAATTTTCGATGAGCAAAACTTATGTTTTTAACTCGCTGTTTACATTGGTCACACGAAATGTCGTCGACCCAATAAAATTTGTATAATTTTGTTAAAATGTATTATTCCCGATGGCGTCATGCCAATTTTCAAGAACATCTATGGATTAGGAGTTTGGCAGCCATTTAAAGTAAACCACTTGTATTAGTTTCGCTAGAATGGAAAAAAAAAGATTTTCGCGTTCTCAATAGTGGAAAAGCAATAACAAAAACAAAACAAAAACTTGACAAATATTATTTGGATTCTGCTCCGCCAATTAAAATGATTCACAAGCGATTTGGTGATTTTCGTTGTGGTCATACAAGCATTCGGGATGCTAAGGTTTGGCCAAAGGATGCCTATAGAATAGAAATCATAACAAAAGTTTAAGATATTGCCTTGGCAGATCGTCGAGTGAACCTGCATGAGATTGTGGAAGCTTTAAAATTTGTTGATTGATACAGTAGTTTCAATTTAACATGATGATTTGGGCGTGAAAAAATCTTTCTGCAATATAGGTTTGTTAACAGTGAATAAAAAACCAAATCGTTAATCGATTTCGGAGTATTGTTTGAAACTAGTTAAGCGTAATACGTATGCATTTTTATGTCGATTTATTACCGTTGATGAGACTTTGACCCGCCACTATGCTCCGGAAAACAAGTTCACCGAAAAAAGCAAAAGTGGTACCATGGGCTGGTGAAGTCATAGGAACTGTTTTTTGGGATTCTGACAAAATAATTTTTATTGACTACCTTCAAAAGATAGAACGGTGAGAATTATTCAACTTTGATGGATCAGTTAAATGAAAAAGTCAAAGAGAATTGACCACATTTGGCCACATAACTACACAAGAAAAAAATATATGTAGTGAAATTGGCTGATCCGGGAGGTTATGAAATAAGAGATGAGTCTTCGTCATGGTAAGGTAAGATTGAGGTAAGTATGTACTTCCAACAGAAAGTGATTATCTTCGTCTTGTTGCAAAATGAAATGATTACTTTTTTTTGTAATCGTGGTATTAGTCATTGTTGCACACTGTCCATGTAGGGACCGGCAATAGCTCCTTCACCATAGAAAAATTGTCCCTAGGCTTTGAGAGAGGATGTACAAAATACATCAACCTTAGGAAAATCACGGACATATTGTATTATAATTCTCCCTACCCAAATGTGTACGTTATTGGCAAACCATCTTTGTCTCAGCATTCTTGGAATTCTGTACACAAGTGTGTTTGACTGAGATACTTGTAGTTCTCGGAATGCGTGACTCTTTGTAAACGATTCTCGTATTAAATTCACTTTTGTGATATACAACAGCCAATTTCTTGGAACTTTTTATAGCATGGGAATAATACTAGGAATAATACGCATAACCCCACCACGTCACCTATTAACGAAAAAAATAGTACATTGCGTCTGGCTGTTGGCATGATTTCATCTCCTTGATTTTGGCATCTGTGCAGTCAAATTCTAAAATCCTAGAAAGCTGTATTGTATACTGGTTGAACAATATATGTATATGTAACCAAGGAAGCGTCGTAAAGGCGATATTATTTTTTACAGAGCAGAACAAGCTGGTTACCAAAATCTATTTATGGATTTTAATGCTGCAAATAAAAAATAATTATTAATTAGTTGAAAATAAACCTTCATAAAAAACAAAAACCGTGAAATGTTTTCAAATGCTTTAAATTAACTCAAATGAACAAGAAAGTCCTGCACTAACAAACTCAGACAAATGCACCGGTTCCGAGAAAATATCTATCTTCGTTATGAATTGAATTGTCAATTTAATGTAACCACTTTTTGTACTTGATATCCAAGATAGATATTTTCTTTGAAACATTGGGGTTTGAGTTTATTGGTGCAGGCATTTTTTGTTCATTTATTGAGCTAATTTAAGGCCTTTGACATCATTTTAGACTTTGGTTTTTTGCGAAAACTTGTCTGCTAATGAATAATTGGATTTTAGTGTGTATTTTGAGCTGCAAATAATGGACTACTTATTTAAAAGTCTGTTTACATTTAATAAAATCAGTTGATATACAGGGTGCGACATAACGGATTAAGATGTTTGGAGGGGGGACTACTCTAGCAGGTGTTGAGGTACGAAGGTGTGGCTAGTCTCGTTGTGCTCGACTGTGTATCCCATTTCAATCGCCATTATGGTTAGGACTGGAGAACATCGAGGCTTTGCTTTTGAAAACAACTACTCTGTGATCGCCGATTGTTCAATATTCCGGATAACAACAACGTTCCTAATGCGAATATAATTCGTTCTTGGGTTAGTACGCTAACAAGAGGAACCCAGACAATAAAACATCAGAAAATGTGCAGCTCGTTAAAGCAGCAATTGAGCAGTTGCCGCGTCGTTCGGCTAGGAAGCACGCTATTGATTTAGGAATTTCAGGCTGCAGTGCAAGGAGGATGCTTAAGTAATACTTTAAATTTCATTCCTACAAAATAATGATGGCTCTGGATTTGGGCGAAGCAGATTACGTCAACCGTAGAAATCTTTGTGAGAAAATGCTTGCAGAGATTCCTTTCTTCTCTAGTGACGAGGCACATTTTAATCTCGTTAATAAGCAAAATTTTCGTTACTGTAGTGAAAATAGCCCCCAACTGATTTGTGAAAAACCGCTTCATTCCCCTAAGCTAACTGTGTGGTGTGCTGACACAATTCGGAGTAATAGGGGCGTACTTTTTGATGAGGAAGATGTGACAGTGACTGTCAATTCTGAACGACATGTGTTAATGTTTCACAATTTTTTGCAGTCCAAAATTGAAGATATTGTTGAAGCAAAGGGATTAGGGGAATTGTGATTCCAACAGGGTGGGGCTACAGCTCACATACCATGAAATTCTCTCAAGGTTTTGATAGAAATGTTCCGCGGACATTTGGTTTCTCGTTTAGATGATGTGGGATGGCCAGCGCGTCACCAGATTTTGGGGATATCTAAAGAAAAAATTGTTTAAACATCACCCTCACATTTTACCAGAGCTAAGTAAGAAGACTACTGAAGAAATTAATGCCATAACCCACGGTATGTGTGAACGAGCTATCCAAAACTTGATGGAAAGTCTTCAGCAGTGTGTTGATGGTAAAGACCGCCTCTTTGAACTTGTTTGCCTTCTGGAGTACTGAGTTTTATATAACTCATCCATTCTTTTTGCATGGTTGACAGTGGTATGGTATTCTTCCTCTTATGCTAGGACTTGTTGTGCGGTTCTTTTTTTTGTGTCCTTTCTGGGGTGTCTGACTGAGTTTCCTCTTTTTAAGCTACAAATATCTGCGCCAATTTTGGGGCGTGGCTAAGAATTGCTGTTGTCACTTCACTTAGGTCGTTTGAGTTTGCTATTTGTTGCGTTATGGATTTGGCTATATTAATTAGTGTGACGTCGATTTTTGCTAGCCACGCTAGTATGTTCGACATGCTGAAGGTTTCTGGCTGTTTATCTTCCCGTAGCTCAGCGTTTGGTACTGTTTTATTGGCTGTAACGCTTGCGAAAGTTGCCTATCGTTCACTTGTTTTTGGAGGCGCTGATAGTTCGAGGGATGATCACCCTCGCAATTTGCGCACTTTCCTGGTGTATCTTTGCTTATGGTACACTCGTGTGTGAGGTGGTCTTTCTCGCACTTTAAACATTTCGCAGGTGCATAGCAATTGCTTTGTGGGTGACCATAACGTTGACATCGTCTGCATTACACAATTGTGTTTCCTCTTCGCGGTGATTCCACCGAAATGGTTAACGCGAGGACTGTTTTTAGGCCAAATACATTTTTGGCGTTATCTTTGGTTTTTTCAACTTGCACATATAACAGAGGCATTGGGATGTTTCGGCTGCCTCCCTTGTAAATACGGCGCACAGATGTTATCGGCAATTTTTGGTGGATTAGGTCTTCCTTAAGTGCTTCCTCGGATACCGATTCCGGGATGCCGCGTATCACAAGTTTGAGTGGTTTTTCGGAGGTTAGTTTGTAGGTATGGTAGGGTAAATTTCTTTCATGTAGCAACTTTGTCATGTTACCTAAGTTTTCTACATCGCCTGTTTGTATTGATATTCCATCGGATAGAATTTTTGCCTTTGTCACGTTTATTTTGTTGACAGTGATCAATTTGTTTACATTTTCCCATTGTTTCTTGTCTCTAAGGACAATGGGAGGCGGTTTTTGCATCTTTTCGCATGTAGTTGTAGTTGGCGTTGAGGTTTCTGGTGTTTTTGCCTCTTCAGTTTGCTGTACGGTGTTTAAGATTTCGTAGCGATTCGCGACTCTAATTTTTGCACTTGGTTCCGTGGCTGTGTTGTTCGTTGCCCTCTTTCTTTTGTTATGGACCACTTGGAAATCTTGTCTTTCTGTCTAGTGGTGGTCCTCTTCCTCTGATGAATAGTCCATCTTGTCCGCTAGCAGTTGCCTGGCATCCAAGAGGGTTTGGACTGTTGCGTTATTGCCTATGTCGACGGTGTTTGTGTTTGCTGGCACTGCGTTAAATTAAATTAAATTACCCATTTGTTTTGCCGCTTCTCGCTGGTTTCCGGTCCTATATTGGTCAGGACGGATTCTAGAGTTTTCTGTAGATTATCATCCATTTTGACGGGTTTGAGATTTAACTTTCACTAAGCACTTCGTAAGTATTACTTGAGCACTAAAGTAGCTTTTGTATTGCACCCGACCCACCGACTCTAGGAGTAAGGGGCCTAAGGTACAATACAACCAAGAAGTGGTAGCTTAAGAAACGTCCGCTCTCTGATCGATTTACCACTGCCCTAATCACGACTCGCTAACGGCCGCCATCTGAGTGACATTATTATTAAAACTTAATGGAAACAAAACGGCATGTATTCAAAAATAAAAGCAGTCTTTCTTTATATACGTCTGTTAATTTTTAATAGCCTTTCAAAGCTTCTTAATCCGTTTTGCCGCACCCTGTGCTTATATTTAATATGACGTCTGTAATGTACCTGATAGAATTAAGGAGTAACAGACGTCGAGATAGAGCTCAAAATAAAATTTTAATATGGTTCTTTGCGTCCATACCTAGCGCTACGGAAGCGGACTGTTAGATAACCAAGATTCCTCCCCTGCCAAGAACAGAAAGTAGAAACAAAAACTGGAAAAAATTAATTTGGAAGAAATAGAGTTGGAATGGATAATGAAACATTTCTCTGCAAATTTAAGAAACTAGTTGAATTGGAACGGTGCATTAAAATATAGAACGCAAGACCTGCTACGAAATCAGAATGTCTCTCATTAATGAATCATCAAAATTTAAACAGTAATTTTGTTGGTGATTGTTGTTTTCAAAGATTTTGAGAAACTTTATGGTAAATTTGTGAATAAATGTTTAAATTTTGATTAGTTTTTACGTGAAAAAATTTAATAACTAATTGCATCAAGTTAATTTATGGTTTGTTTTCGATTTATTTGGAATTTACTTTTGTTCCGAATTTAAAACGTCTTCTTAATGATAAATTGATCATAAATTTGGTGCGTTAACGCTTCGAAATATGGAAAATCTCTGTGGTTTCAATTACTATGTCCATTTCTTGTCTTTTAGAATTTAGTTGAACTTGAGCAACGAATTGACCAAAATATTTTAAAATTTAAGATAACCTGCACATAGGACTGTGTTTTTATTAAAAATAAAAATAATTAAAAATGGGATATAATTAAGGGTAAAAAAAGGAAACCAAGTTTAAATGAAGTATTTATTTTATTTTAAGTAATATTAAAAATTATTTAGTTCAAATATATAGATAATGCATGGATAAGCAGTTCAAGTAATACATGTCGTAATTTCATATAAAGAAAGTGTTTATTAATGCAAGTTCATGATACTAACATAATTTAATTTAGCAATGGAGAAATTTTGTAAAAAGTTAGGCATAAAAGACTGAGTATTATTCTTTAGAGACAGAACAATCGTTTCCAACTTGCCTTATAGAATCAAGTCTTAATTAATTCCTACCTTGAGACTGGAATTACGAAATGTATTGCTAAAAATACTCAATCAAATCATTGATATGGTTCTGTTAAAGGGGTAGATAAGATGTAACAAGCTGAACACATATCTTAATAAGAATTTTAAACACGAGACCTACGATTTTACTTTCTTATCCAGGAAGAAAGCACATTTTTAAATTATTTCGTGGTGAATTATCGATTTTGGACGGGTTTGAAGCCGCGCTAATTGCTGAGCTATCGACGCTGGCAGATAAATTTTATTTGCAGAACTATTACAATTTATATTCTGTGCATATTTACATAAATCACCCAAGTATAGTAATCTTATTTTCTCATGGCCTGTGTGAATGAAGAGTTAATTTTCAAGCGTTGCGTAAAAATGAAACCTAATAATGTCTCGATAATAGTATATATGGATAGAGTTGACGAATTTTTAAAACGTCACAATAAAGTTACAATCAACGAATTTTACTTCTTATTCTGCATCATGAGAAAATAATAAATCTTTAGTAGATGGAATATTTTAAGATTGATTTTTAATTTTCTTAACTTTTATGTCTTTTCAACGAACTCGATTCAGTTTCGATTGCAAACACAGAAACCTCGGGTTATGCTATTATATTAATTTAAAAGAATCAACTTGTTATATTTATGAATACTTGAATAGCGTGTAAATATTACTGTTTAAAAACATACAACGAATATTTAGAAATAAATCGGTCAATAACTAATCATTTATAATAGTTTTTTTTATAAACGTGAGGTTTCCTCGTCTGTACGTTTTGTAATAATCTCATTAATGTTTTTATTGTTTTCGATGGATTGGCGGTCCAAACTCGGCGCGTTGAACCGCTCCACTAGCAACTGCGATAAGTGTAAAATCATATACAATGTAATTGATGTAATTGTCCGTTGTGCTAACACTTTAGACTTACCAGGCACGTTCCGCGAGTTACTTTTGAAGCTACATTATTCCGACCGTGAGTTAAATTGATTTTATTTCCCAAGTACTCTTAGTGGTTTTGTTTTATTGTTCTTGCACGTTTCCGATTTGCATATATGATGCAATTACTGATTAATGACTACGATTCCAAGACTTTCTTGAGGCACCTGTCGTTATTTTTTAATTACTCGAATGTACTAAATTTAATTTAGAAATGTACTCGTTTGGTCGTTAACAGTAGACATGAGAATATTAAAGGTTTTTTATTACACAAAGCATTTATTGAATGGCGCTTTGCTACACTAAACAGTAAATTAAAATTTCCCCCGTGGTCTAAATAATTTTTTTCAGTAATCAATCATGTATTGTATATGGATTAAAAAAATGTAATCAATTCGTACATTTTCTAATTTTCATAAAGACTTGGAAGTAAAACTATATTCATTAACAGGTATATTTCCAAAAGAATTTTTTTTTACTATTTACCTGTAGGTAACGGGATAATTCAAAACAATTTTTAGTTACAATTTATGAATTGTTAAAAAGTGTAAAATTAGTGAACCCCTTCATCCCCTAGGGCTGATAAAAGTTATTTTTTTTCAATATAACGGTTTAAAATTTCAAATGAGTGGCAGTTGGTATAAAAAGCAACTAAAATATTAAATAGCCCAGAATTTGCCCAGTTCATGAGGATTAAAGATACTTAAAGGTTTTTAAATTTTTCATGCGTTTTGAAAATATTTCTATTATTTAGCACAAATAGACTCGATACAATGAAGCAACAAAAGTTCAGTACCACCTTAAGATTGAAATAGGCGCACTTACTTTTCACCTTCACTTTTAGTTTACATAATGTTACTTATAGCCTCCTTTAAAGCTAGGAGAAGTAACAGTAAAGCGTTGTAAATATTCTTAGAATATAAAGCTAGAGGAAGGAATGTAACAACGTGAAAATAACGACAAAATTAAGAAAGAAGCAGCGCTTCCTACCATCGTTAAAAAGTTAAAACTGCACAAGCTATACGACGGACAATAAAGCAATATACTGGCATACTGTTGAGAAACAGTGCAATAATGTAAACGAAACTGGCTAAGAACCAGCAGACTAATTAGAAAACGTCATTGTTAAAGCAAAAGCGCGCCCTCAAGAAAACTGACCCACTTAGAGAAGAAATAAACCACCATAAAATCGCCAAGCTACCGAGTGTTGCAGACATCACAAACAGCAATCAATAGCCTCCCCGAAACACCGTTAGAAAAAAATTTTTTTCCCAAAAAATGGAAAATTGCCAAGTTATTATACCGAAGTCCAGCAAAGATCACACCTAGTGGAAAAATGACAAGACTTAGGTTGTTATTTAGTTTTCCAAAAATTTATGAAAAAATAGGAATCGCGATTATCCCAAATGAACAATTAGGTTTTTGTGAATGGCTATCACCAACATGTAGCTATACAGATATAGAGAAATAACACAGCACATTCAAGAAAGAGACAGCTACTGCAACGTTCCTTGAAATCATGTATCATGTATCATGACAGGACGGTTTACTGCTTAAAATGCTCATATTTTAAACAAATCGTCATCATTTTTTACTAAACAGTATCACCCTAGCCACCGTCAAAAACACCACCTCTATGGAGAGAAAAGTAGGAGAAGTTCTCCAAGGCTCGGTGTTAGGGCTAAATCTTTAGAATATCTACAGTCCACCGCCAAAATCTTCGGTACAGAATTTGCACTTTATTTCAACTCCAGGCCTTAAAGCGCTACAAAAGAAACAGAAAACTGGAAGGAATCCTCTAAGTTATCATTAAGAGCATTATAATTACAAGTAGCAATGTTCACAAACAAAACATATATGCATGGTTCAAAACAGCCAAATAACATTAAAAGACAACCTTGCATGGAAAGAACTAGTGGCACTAAAAGCTACCCACAACTTACGCACGAGAAATATGGCAATAGATTGCGAAAACATATACACAAAATCCAAGTCATGCAAAATAAAATCATACGAACAATAACTACCGTTAGAAACATTCAATCGCACCATAATCTAAATGTACAAATTATTTCAAAGCAAACCAAAGAAGGATTAATAAACATCAAAATGCGAAGTGGAAGCCATAAACGACGATATTTTCCCAAAGCAAAAGGATCTCGTTAAATACTGCAAATTCACATAAACCTTCTCTAACGAAATAAACCTTCTCAGCTACCCACGACAGGACTAACATCACCAAAGATTATCAGATCCAATAGACAATAATGACTTATTAGCTTTAAATGCGTTTGAGATAATAGATCAAGTGTGACAACTTATATTTACTGAGATAAAATAAATAAAATATTATAAGCACACTAAGTACGATTCATTAATTTCTTAACGTTCGTATTATTAACATTATTACCGAAATAGAAGCTTGGTATTATTATAGAAGTAGCTTAAATTCTTCTTAATTAAAATGTAATTTTTTAGGATTCTTTCGACACATTTTATTAATTTATTTTACGTACCTGGCGTCCTTCCCATCCTTTGGTTTTTCCTACTGGCACTTCCCTCTATTCCTTCTCTTCTCTCTCATCGCACGCGCTCCTGTATTTCCTATCATCCCTCCTCTCTACATCAAAAACGTCGTGCGATGATAATTGATGCTTCTGACGTCTATCCGACCGATGACCGAGTACAGTTCATTTTATTTTGAATGCACTATTCCCGAGGAGGATTCGCTTAAGATATCAAAATGAAACAAAAACTAAGTTGGCATCATCAATGTAATGCGGGAAAGGTGTAAGTTTTGTCAATATTTATCCACTATTTTTAAGTTTAAACGGAACAAATAGACGGGCAGACAAAAAGATAGGTGGACAAAAGTGGATACAAAAATCTGTCTAGCGCGAATTTCACTGTCCACAGCGAAATTGATCGTCTTGCGCTCCCCTACCAGGTTATTCAAGTTGCATCTAATATTTGATCCTATGGTCAACCTCGCATGGATTACTCTTCCCGTACCGCGTATCCATGGCTGATAAGTTATTGCGTCCTACAAGTTAAACTCTATAGTGCGAAAGGTAGAAACGGTCCCTGCATACGCTGAAAAGCAGTTCAGTTGTCCACTTTCGAGGAGGTTTAAGCAGCATCTGTGGTCGGCATCTTTTCGGTCACCCATGCGAAGCTATTGTGAACTTTCACAACCCGACTCCTCGTAGAAGGAGACCTCTGGAAAACTTCACGCTGAAATAGGAACATCGTCATTCGCAGCAATTGACGAAATTAGTGTTTGGGAATGTGGGTACTCCCGAGTTTCTACACCGCACCCAGAAAAGGATCTGAAACCTCACCGACTTCCCAGGGAAAGTCCCTGATGTTCGCGTTTTGAAGGGCTTTACGTGCCTTGGGAGACTTGATCTTTGGAGAAGATGAAAATTCGACAAGTTCTACATTGAAATGGTTACCTTTGGCTCCGAGATTACATGCTTTTTAAGACGATCGACAGCGGATTGTCGCTGAAGGTAACCACGTGAGTGTGAAAAAAGGGCTGGTTGATAATTAAGTTCGCTGAAAAAGCGGCCCCGCTAGGCAACTAGTCAGGCACCTTTTACTATAAGCGCTGCTAGGTTAGCCCTTAGGTACCCCCTTCTATGTGTATGTTATTGACGTTACAGAGCGATTCGGAACGCTTCTGTTTTGTAAAGAATTTGCTGCAGTGCAGCGGGCCACGATAAAAGTATCCACACTTCAAAAATCAAAAATACTACGTAAAAACTGTAATGCTCTCCTATTAGCTTTTATGTCACTTTCGTCAAAAAAATTAGGATTTAATCCTTTTATATGCAAAATATTTTGTAATGATTACCAAAGCATACAAAAATTTTAAACTGCAATTTCTCCGTTGAAAAATGATATTTTTACCGCGGTGCGGACGCTGTATAACAATTTATGTGCCTTAGCCTCTGTAGATTTTTTGCTAAGTTTTTGAATTTAATTTTAGGTTTCATAAACTGGCTAAATACTGCATATTATAAATAATTGACTTCATATGGATTACCGTCCTCTTTTTACGACCCTTTGAGATTAATAGAACCTTTCAATGCTAATCTTTGCTTAGACATATCAGAGTTAATCAAATGCAAGCAAGTTTACAATTCTCAGAATTTCTAAACAAGTATAGAAGAAAGCGCGCTTCTAAAGTACGTCTCTCTTCATAATCTTTAAATTAACCAAGTTAGAGGGTTCGGGAAAATTAAAATAAATTAACTTTTGGAAATGTAAAGCTGGCGTACCAGCTTTTAAATTGCAAGGGGGCTGTCCTGTTGCATCTCAATTGAGAAATGTGTAGTGCATGAAGAAGTTCCCAAAATTACACTGTAACGGTTAGAATACAACGGCAACTCATACCTTAAAAAGTAGAATCCGCGCGCGCACACATATACACTCACTTCATCGATCCCTCCGGACACTATTGAAATGAGTTCTGAAGTCGTGTGCGATTTGATATTCTTCATAGTTGTGAACAGGGAACGGCCAAAAAGGAATTTGCATCTAGATTTAGACAGTACGGTGATTGAGTGTGACAAAAAATTTTTTTTGGTGAAGAATTGCAGCACCGTAAGCAACT
Source organism: Phrixothrix hirtus (assembly GCA_024586415.1). Classification (NCBI taxonomy): domain Eukaryota; kingdom Metazoa; phylum Arthropoda; class Insecta; order Coleoptera; family Phengodidae; genus Phrixothrix; species Phrixothrix hirtus. The sequence goes on from JAHWXV010034248.1 coordinate 23,020, forward strand.
TCTGGCTTAGTACGTTATCTTCATGTGTAATCCACATCATGGTTGCGAAAAATATGTTTCTCAAGCAGATATTCGCCTAAGACTCGTACACAAAGGTGTGGTCATTCAAGACGCGCACAATGTCGTTTTCTCAACCAAAGAAAGCGCGCCTCGTCGGACTCGTGGAAAACGTAACGCTCATTGTTTCCTTGACCAACAGCTTGGACAGACTTACTTATTTTTACACGCGTTTTGTAAAGGTGCGCGAAATAGTTGGTAAGAACAATTTCTGAATCGCAATTCATTGCAAAAAACCTTATCATCGTACTCTCCGGATGTCGCTCTGCGTGGCTTTTGGCTGTTGCCTACTCTGGAAATGGTAAAATGGAGTTAGCGAGCGTGTAAGTGTACGCAAGGCTTTTTTTTGAAGGTAATTACGTAAAAGTTGCCGCGTTCCCGCGAAATGCTTTACGCAATGAGGCTGAGAGCTAGCTCTGTTGATGATAATTTTGAATATTTTATACAATCCATAATGGTAGAAATTAATTCAATCGCATTTTTGTATTCGTACGCAAATTAAAAAAATTTAGTTCAGCCGGTATTATAAATCTATTGGCCAATGCGCTATTATGTAATAATTTGCCATAGCATTGAACACATTATTTGATAATGGTAATACTATTATTTTTTAAATTAAATCAAACAGTTGTGTAATGAAATGAAATGATATATTTATAAAATATACAAAAGACATGAGATTGTTATTTAATTACCTATATCATTGAACAACTAGGCTGAACATCATTAATAATAGATGATAAGAATAAAAAATAAGCGAATTCACTAAGAATTGCGACCTGTAGAGTGTTTACGTACGTACGTACAACGTACAGTTCAACTCACATCAGCGCGCAATTTATTTGCAATTTTTAGATTAACAATGAGTTCAAAATTTATCTTCACAAAAGCTAAAACTTAAATACATTTTTTGAATAAAATAACAAAGCTATACGTTGACACGGTGGGAACAAATCCCACGTACTGCGATTGCGAAAGTAAAACAGTTTACATAGAAATGCAGTAGCATAAAAATGCATACGCCTTTATCTCGGAGATCGATTAATACCATAAACGTTCATAAAAACCAATACCTTATAAAATCATATTAAATCTCATTGAAAGTTAATTGCGTAGAAAATTCTTCAAATCCTTTTTCTTTTGGTCCATGTCGTATTTCCTTAGCTGAACGTAAGTAGTGGATCAGAATAAAATGACGCAGCAGGAAAACACTGATAAGAAAATTAAAAGAACAGTGTAACGCCAATATATCGTAGAGTACAAAAACATGCGCTAAGGCAGTAGTTATGAAAAAATATTGATTAAATATTGAATTAAATACGATGCTTGGTAATTTAGATTGAAATTTAAATACATCGATAATGGCGGATACAAAAATGTATGTCGCGTATGTAAATATCGCGTCCGTTATCTTCAAAAATGCTTGTGCAGGTCAATCAGTATAAAACAAATAGGCTTACACAAAACATATGCCATCTATAATTAAAATGTATAAATTATAAAATTTTAAAACAGGAACTGTAACTAAAAAGATATTTAACGAAATTTAGAATGTTAAATATGACAACTTAATTACACGTAGCAAACTATTTTAATCAAATAGAATCGTTAGAAACTGAGGGGGGGGGGGATTGAAAGTTCCTCTGGGACCATCTTTGAATTTTCAAAAACCAATATATTTGTCTAAATTTTATCAGAACTCTAATTCATTCAAACATTTGGGCTGGGTGAGCATTGGATGAACGTAGTATAATAAAATACAACTTGACTCAACAGAACGTTACACATCTAATAAGAAGTTCATATCTCGGAGTGCTGAAAGCTAATTTATTAAATGAAAAATTGCAGTTCAAATTTTAGTCCTCGAGGAGAATAGACGTATACTCGTAAAATATAACACAACTGTATGTCATGTAATTGAGATTTATGCATTTATTCTACAATGTAGGTACAGAAATAAAATCCAAGTTTTAACCAAATTCTCTGCAGAAAGAAACAATTGGTTGTCATCTCTTTTATAGCTCGTTTAGCACTGTTTCCGCAGATTTAATTAAACATTCCCCCCTCTACTAGATAATTAATTAATTAACGGTGTTGTGTTGTGTTACGTTTTGATTAATTGAACGCCTTACTTTAAGAGCTTTAACGCGTTAATTTAATAAGTTAGAAATGAAAGGCGTTTAAAAATAAAGCAAATAAATTATTTAAATAAAATGTGTGTAATAAAGTTATTAGGTTATGACCTTTATTATCACGTTTAAACAATTTTAATAAATAATTACGCGCTTATTAAATTAAATGGGTAAGTCGTGATGTGTTGGAAATTACAAGTAATTTATTATTTTATACAACTATAATTTTACAATTATTTTAGTATTTTTAGTAACGGAACCATTTGAATTTTACGAATTTTACGACCGAATTAGAATTGAGTCGGCAATTAAAAATTTCCTCTATTTTCCTATCTTAAATTTTAGTACTGTTCTATTTTTTCACTTAAAATATTCACTCTCTATATAATTTAATTTAGCTCGAACTCGATTCATGCCGCTTTTGTCCACAGTATAAATAGATTAGGACATTTAACCCCCCCGTTATAAATGAGTACTTCAAAGAAATCCTGAGAAATAGATTTAAATATAAATAGATTACCTGGGTAATATATAGAATTATTAAAATAGAAAAATGAGTGATGGACTATGACTGATTACTGTCACATGATCAGATCGAAAAAGTGACAAAATGGATACACATCTTCTATAATTTATAAATAGTTTATAACTGCTCTTATTTCTTCTGTACACGGAACACGTGTTACCCGAAAATGTGTTCTCATTTTTTGTTTAATTATTAATTTTCATGCTTGTCTACGATATTTTTAGATTTATTTCATCTTACATTTATTATTAGATTAAAATCTGAATCTAACCAACGTACTTTGTTTGAATTAAATACCGCTTTACAAACCTTGGTAGATTAATTTCCACAAAAAGTTACTCGTTGTAGCATAGTTCAATAATGAAGTCTAGTGCAACCCTCTCATTAAAAATTAAGAAAAAACTATACATTTTGTTGTGGCAAAGTATTTGACAAAATCGAAGTATAAACATCGTATTTTATTACCTATATGAAGTTAACCTCCCCCCCC